>JAYGXS010000002.1:2434376-2444441 GCA_036362985.1 Ligula intestinalis | reverse complement strand
CTTCCGGACTTACTGTCCGAAATTCTGGACTAGATACGTTGACGACAAAGGTGTCGTCAACGTATCTAGTCCAGAATTTCGGACAGTAAGTCCGGAAGACTAGTCGTTCTAGCCTCTGCAGGACTGCCTCGGCAATAAGTCCCGGAATCGGCCTGGCAGGCGGTCACCCGTTGGGGACTTCTGACCACCACATGAACTTTGTTTAGTTCGGAAGCCTATTCGATCAGTGTTCGCACATTCCTGAGTGAATATATATATGCCATTTATGCGCCCACTAAAATTGGCTTCAAAACCTTTGATCCAGCTCTCACTTTAAAGTTAACCCCCTGAGACCGTCACCTTCTGTACCAACCTGTTTGTGCACTTGGTGGGCCTCATCGAAACCAATGTTTGAACATACGGATACAACTAATACTTATCCAGTACACTATAAATTAGCAAAACGGCCAGGTTTGCATTTTTAATCGGAAACTTAACGTGAATCTCTAAAAATACAGAGATCTGCCTACGGTAATTCAGGGGAAGAATGGGTGACGAGAAATGTTCTCACGATGTCAAACGCCATCATTTTACAATTAACCTTTTCAGTGCAAAAAAGCCAAGTTAACAAATAAAGAAAAGAGAGGGACACGAAAACGTTGCATGGGAATTATAGAAAGCCAGAGAGGGATATGAATCGGTGACCGACAAGTGGACGAGGATGTAACAATGGAAAGACGTAGAGAGCCTTGAAAAAATTGGATTTTGAAGACAAGAAAAGCTCGAAAAAAGCGGTTACTTGAGGCAGGGTAGTTAAGGTAAAATGATACCTGCAAAAAAGCTGGTAAATTCAACGGGGTGTTTTTGGGAATAAACCTGAGATTTTGCGTATTTTACGTCCAATGCATGTAGCAATGCACTCTAATTATACAACTCAAGCAGCGACGAAATCTCTTTTATGCTTTGGTGAAAGGCATCCACGAACTGAAGGCCATTGGAATACTTTGAACTTCGCCAGGAGGAGGTTGAAATGGAACAGCCCTCGTTCTAGGAATGAAAAAAGGCACATAAAAGGCGAAGTAGACAAAAGCTGGAGATAGTTAATGAAAGGGTCTCAACACATACTAGCAAAAGGAGAAGCGGACGCTATTAGACTGAGGAAGCCGGTGTTGTGTGCACAGAAGAACCGCCTCAAGTTTCATGTCTGGCGTGGCCCACGATCAATTAGCAGCATGCCATCGGCTGCGCTCTCTTCGTCTCCCTCGACCCCCTCCCCTCCCATAGAATGGGTCAGCTACACGCTCTGCGCCGCGTTACCAGCCTTCGCTTATAGCCTTTTACCTATCCACCCTCTACGCACATGACTCAGTTGTAAGGAAAGAACACTGAACGCATGCTCGGATCGCGCATATATGAACACAAGTTGGCCGTACGACGAGGCAACGAAATAGTACAAATTGCAGCTCATCCTATGACACAGGACAAATGGCCTCGCAAACAGTCTAAGCAACAATGTTTTTGCTACCACTGCACATATGTACAAATAGGGCGCTCAAAGCAATTTTTCCTACATACGGTCAATATACTGATACTGATACACCTATGGAACAAGCCATGAGTTCAAGTTCGCGGCCGTCAAGGGACTCGCCCAGGCCGGAAACCAGACGAGCAGGGAACTGAATAAGCCTGGTACATGGACGGGAATTCAGTTAACCCTAACCCTGATGAACGTAGAAATCACTGACGATTAAATGTCCCCACCTCCAGCCCTTGTCATCGTTGCTACTTACCCCTCAAGACCTGATGACCATTGACAGTTGATTGGTTCCCACACACTGTAACTAGCCTCTCTTTTGTTGCTGTTTTTTATCTCCTAAGATGGACTCCTGTAAGAGTTCGAAAGCTCAGCATAATAAGCAAAGTGATCCGGTGTTCGACGATTCTTCTTCCTTACCCATGCAAATACCTGGAATGCAAACGTTCCCCGTCATTCGAGAACAGGATGTAATTTGTACTCCGTCCCCATATAAACGTACACGACCAGCGACAATTTATAGAGAGCCTACATAAGCTATCTGTTTGAAGTAAATCAAATTGTATGCTGCACTTTTTAAATGAACATCGAAAGTAGTGTCACATTCTTTCTACGTAAACGAAAAGTGAATCTAATAGGGATCTAATGGCACACGCTCACTAAAACGCTTCTGGAAGTTTAGCGCAGACTTTGAGTCTCTTATTTGCCCTAGAAAGCAACAAACAATCAGGTTTCATGTTTTCTGAACGTTAGAATTTGCACATTCGTTAGACACACTCTCCACAAGTGTACGAAGGAAACCTCACAAAAAGTGTTCAGAGTATCAGTAGTTGGACAAAAAAAGACGGAAAAGCATCCCAGCGCGTAAGTGAAAAGGAAGAACTGCGAGATATCCCTCCTTGAGATTAAACTAAAAGGTAGCGACAGGAACTCCGAGAAAAACTGTGAGTGCCTGTTGACCTAGCTGAAGGCTGCCGATATATGCGTAGACAGTGATAGGTATGTTAATGAAGATGAGAAGTGATACAAAAAGCTTAACAGGTCTGACGGATAAGCAGACGCCGGTAATGCAACGACAGTTATCACACACGCGACTGGATAGCGATGTGCAAAACATGCTACCTACACAAAGGTCAGAAGTCATGGTGGCAAAATGTACGTAATCGGCATTCTCACCATTTGGCACAAACCTAAAAAAACTTTCATATTATATCCACCGCTTGCGTTCTTAGCACATCACGCAAGCCCTCATCTGGCGTTTTATAGACGCTTGTATCCTCCCTCTCATTCTTCATTGCTCTCCAGTTACCTTTCCGGCACTGCTCAAGAACGATATTATTATTATTATTAAACGTATTCTCCGCATGCTCTCTTCAGCTGCCGGCTACTCCTATGCTTCTTTAGTTGACCTTATAATTCAGCGACATTTCAAATCGGTCAAGACTGAATTCTTATTGAGGACGATCACCCTCTGCACTCCGAACTAATGGCTGCGAAGTCTTCTCGTACGACGCGCCGAAACTTCCGACACATGACATTTCGTACATCGGCCTACCAGAACTCGATACTACCATTCTTAGCACGCTTACTCACGTGTGAAGAAACGGAAATTGAGAAGCTGAAGGCCAACCTGATTCCATAACTGATGTGTTAACCATGTCGACCTCCTACTTTGAGCTTTTTGTGATCTTTGACCGTTTACTCTTGACTTTTTGGACCTCTTAATTTACTTTAGTTCTTTCTCTCCGTGACTGGAGCCTTTTTTTGCTAAAAGTTTGATATTACCATCAAAATAAAGTTCTCATCATCAGCATTATCTTCATCATCGTCCAGTAAGCCGCTCCAAGTAACCTCATGTCTGACGAAGCAGGAATCAACCAGACTTTTGAATAAGCAGGATCGGTGGGTGTAGGTGGGACATGTGAAAAACAAACGTGCATAACATAACACGGCTGTTATTTGGGTATTTCGAAAGGCGCAGACATTCGAACTTTCGACCGCCAACAATTGAGTAAAATAGGTGACTTCCATCTTGCACGGTTACGACAGCGAAGAGACGGAAGACATGCAGGAAAGCGGACTGAGTTGCAGCATTAGAATCCTTACGGTGTGGAGACTAGGCTGATTTCGGAAGACGTCTAGCAGCATTTAGGTCAGTGACCTATTAAAAAACACCTTCTTACAAGCAGCCAAAGAAGGCGATAAAACCATCAGTGCCAGGGTTTTTTCAACCACCTCTCAATCCGTAACCAATCCCGAGAAGCACTCGTACAGGATCGATAGACATGACTGCCTGCCGTCAACAGAGATGTGCACCATTCGAAGTCAAACGCACGTAAGAGGGAGGACTACAATATCTGGAATACATAGGCTTTCGATAAATTATCGTCGGGTTGAAGAAGCGGATGCCAACTAAGACCTTCTCGACGTACATCTACTTATTTAACTGCTCCTGTGGAACAGGTCATCACGGTGTGTGTCGAAGTCCATTGTTTGATCAGAAGCCCTCACCGGAATCCAAACTGGTAGTAGTTGGAAGACGAAGAAAAGCCGAGAGCTACATCGGTTTGAGCCAAATGTCCGCAGGGGTGTAGTGGGTACCTAGGCAGGAACTGCCGGCTAACACATTTTGACAGTTATGCGGAAAAATGCCACAGTCGGGACAGCAATCGGGTGTTGACGGACCGAGCCGGTGTTGATATTGGCGACGGACAATTTAGTAGTCACTACGTAGTTGAGCCAGATTACAGTGAGTGACCCATAAGGGTTGTTGTTCTGAGGCCGCAGAGTCACAGGAGTCGGCGCTTATCCAAAACAATACGAGATCACCTCCCGACATGGCTGAGGAAAGATGAAGTTAGGAACATAAAGAGCGCTATTTTCGGTCACACTGTTGATTCCGGATATCGTGTGAACCCCAGCTAGGTCTTATGCGTGACACATACGGTGCCACCAAAGTATCCAAAGTCCTTGGGTCAACGCCAGCAAGCAACAACAGAAGGGCCCCTATCATGTTGAGGAAGCCCGCGTTGTATGCATAGAAGAACTGCCTTTAAGCTCCGCGTCTGGTGTGGTCCACAGCCGCGTAGCTGCATGCAAACGTCTGCACCCTCTTCGTCTGACTCGCCTCCGTTAATGGCCTTCGCCGCGTTACCAACCCTCTGTTATCGACCGCTTCTCCCTATCCCTCCACCGCCCTCAACTTAAACTATTGGCACGTTGCGTTGTGAGTTTTACTACCCGCAGAAATAAAGAACTCCTATCATTACCAATAGAGCAACACAGACGACTTCTGACTGAATTATCTTTGCAGGACTTGCTGGAAATGGGACTGACTTGCAGTCATGTGGCGGCTATACTGATTGCAGAAGGCAGTATTCAGATAAGTGATTTTTAAAGAGCCCTATTTAATGACTTCCCTGTTATAGGCAGCCAGAGGAGAGGTTAAACAAATGAGCACCAGAATTTCGTGCAACAGCCTAAGGATCAGTTAAAAATCTTGAGAGACGCTCGTCCAGTATCGGCAGACATGACTGTCTGCCTTCAAAAGAGAAGTGCATCATTCGAAGTAAAATGTCCAGAAGGAAAAAGAAGAGCTTGAATATCGGGAAACAGTTCCCCTTACCCGAAACCCGGACAAGCAGTGACCTCGTGAAACGCTGTGGAAACAGAAGCAATGACAGGGTTGGGGGCACGTTAGAGGGCGCAAGATAAATACACGACAGTTCCCCCGTCGATTTCGATGATGGGCACCACGCGCTCCAACAAGCCGCAGCAAACGCTGAAGCAAGCCGCAGCATACACAGAGGCAAGCTGGGCAAGCAACACGAAAGCGACAGCAAGGAGGAGCAACGCAGAGAACTGGCACGAGAGAAAGCAGGAGTTAAGGCAGACTCGCACAGAATCTACCCACTCGCTCGCCACTCCCACCTCCGTATCCGGTGTAAAGACAAAGTCAATTACACTGGGGATGAGGGAGGGTGTAGATGGCTTGCGCAATAAACACTCAGCATGCGCACACTTGCATCAGCCATCTCGCTAGGTATGCCATTGCAGCCTGACTCTCAGTCCTCCCTCTCCTCCCATACGCACACACAAACACTCGCGTACATGAGGAGCAGCAACGTAGGGGGCCCGAGTTTTCCCGTCAGTTGGCAGACCCTCCAAGCCACGGCTTTTAGCGCACCGTGATAGGTTCAGACGCATTCCGATTTATTATAGTGAGGGAAGAAACGCGCCAAGGTCGACCTCACTCTCTCCCCCACCGCATAGTGACCGCCTAGCTTTTCGGGCACCCGCAGTGGGGCCTGAAACCCAGTGGGAGCGCGAGCGCAAAAACAAATGGACCACACCAGCTGTCCATCCCAAAAGCTTTTCTGGAAGTAAAGCAGAAAACCACTTCGCAATTGCGACATATTGCGTTCAAACAGGCAATGTGTGCTGCCTCATTTGGCTATCTACCATAACTCTACTTTTAAACCTGCCAGTCCATGTTCTCGACACCCAGTCTCGATGCTATCCACCAACCGGTATTAGTTGCTATGCCAGTAACATACAAGCAACATACAAAAATAGTCGAACTGCTTATAATTAGTATTGCAGCGCACTCAAATAACCCTTTTAAGCGGAGAGCATATTTCAGTATTCCAGCGGACGTTTCATGCAGTGTCACAAACAGCGTCCTTCTCGGACAGAAGAAGCAGTTGCCGGAGTGGTATTGACCTCGGGAGACGCCGCGGAAATGGAAGCAGTAACAACAATGCTTGCGCAGGGAACATAGCATGACTCAAGTTAAACACATAATAACACATGCAAAAACGAACGGACCGCGCTGGCTGTCGACTCCCACAACTTCTGTGAAATTAAAGCGAAGCATTATGGAGATGGCAAACATTTGGCTACTGTGACACATGCGTCCAAACACGCAACCTCCAAACTGTCTTCTGCCTCATTTGGCTTTCTACTAGAACCCCCATTTTGAACCTGCCCTTCACCCGACACTTCCTTCGATCCCATCAACCAACCGGAAATTATTTGCTGGAAGTAAAGCGGAAAACCACTTCGCAACTGCGACACATTGTTTGCAAGATACAAAAAAACGATTAAACTTTCAACCAACAGTTGGGCGGGCCATGCGTAGGCGTGATGGAACAGAAGCGTGGGAGAGAGAAAGACACAGGCTTCTGCGGCATCTGTCGCGCACCTGCCCACCTGAATAATCTGGTTCTGATCGCAAGATAACGCCAAGATGACCCGGGCGTAGGCGTAGGTGTGTGCTCGTTAGCGGATACCTCACACACAACCTGGTCCTCCCCCCGGAAGTACGAGGCCAGAATAAGGGTTTTTGAGAGATCGCATATCAGTGCCAGTTGCTAGAAAGAGCACGCAGCAGGAAGGAGTCATTTCTGTCCGATACTCCATCACCTCACCCAAACCAGGACTGGTCATGAGAGATTGCAGACCTGTCAAAGTGATAAATGCGCTGGGTACGGATTTCTTAGTATCACCTTCTCGGTCATGCCTTTGTGTATAAATAGCGATGGGTTTGGGACAAACGTTGATGGGGCTGTAGAGTCCGCCTACGTATGCGAAACACCACCTGTTCTCCGCCATGCAGCCCAGCCTTCAATGATGGCACATGCCTTAGAGGCAAATCAGATATTTGCGTGCCAAAATTGTCCGCGATGGCGATCTGGATCACATGCGTATATATACATATTCACTCAGGAATGCGCGAACACCGATCGAATAGGCTTCCGAAATAAACAAAGTGCATGTGGTGGTCAGAGGTCCCCAACGGGTGACCGCCTGCCAGGCCGATTCCGGCCAAGTCATAATAGCAGTAAGGGGGGGGGGGTATGACAGCGCCAGACGCTTTCATACCCCCCCCCTTACTGCAAAATCAACAAAAGCTTGAATGAACTGAGAAAGCAAAAGGCAATATCGGAAAATGATTGGAGACTAATCAAACAGAAGAAAGCGGCATGTACGTCATAGCTAGAGATGGAAACACTGCATAACCTAAGGCGTTGGATCTCGACCAAGGTGAATGAGGCTCGAGACATGAAGAAGTCCCAACTCCTGAGCAAAATGCGAGGTCTTAAACAAACACAGACAAATGCATCGGAGCTATCAGCCGTCCACAATTTGTCCTCCAAGCAACTAACAGAGAACCAGATTCAAGTGCTTCAGCACGAGTCCGGCTATAACACTGGAGATGCGCATCCATTGGACTTCATTGCCGCATTAGAAGCGACGCTCGCAACGACACAAACCTCAGAATAAACAAAGAACTCCATCCGCCAGCAAGCCACATCCCTCATCATAGCCCACAAACCCCGCCGAACGATCCTTCCAGACGAGGTAAAGGCCATCAAAGAACTAAAGATGGACCAAGAAATTGTAATTGTCCCAGCCGACAAAGGACGAGCAACTGTCGTTTTGGACAAATCAGCGTACGTGGCAAAAGCCCAGGAGCTACTAAACGACAGCCAGTCATACAGGGCGATTGTATCTGACCCAATGAAAACGCTAGTCGGCAAAATCAACAAAAGCTTGAATGAACTGAGGAAGCAAAAGGCAATATCGGAAAAGGATTGGAGACAAATCAAACCACAGGATGCAGCCTTAGCGCGGTTCTATGGGTTACCCAAAATCCACAAGCCCAATGTTCCTCTACGACCCATCGTAGCACTGAAATGCACGCCTACCTATGGACTGGCGAAATGGCTTGCCAAACATTTGAAGAAACTGACAGCAGGCTCCGAGTACACAGCCGTTTCGTCAACACATTTCCTGGAAAACCTCCAAGGCGTCACAATAGCTCCCGACGAGATACTGGTGTCCTTTGACGTTGTCTCACTATTCACATCCATCCCTAAAGAACTGGCGATGAGAGTAGTCAGCGAGCTACTGGATAGAAGGTACGACGAAGAGGAAACGCCCTTCAAAAAGAAACACGTCATGGAACTACTGGGGTACTGCCTAAGCACATACTTCACTTTCAACGACTGCGTTTATGAGCAAATCCAGGGAGCACCGATGGGATCACCCATCTCCGGCCACCTAGCGGAGGCGGTCTTGCAAGAACTGGAAACTCGGGTATTTCAGTCCTACAAGCCAAAATTCTGGATGCGCTACGTAGACGACACCTTTGTCATCCTACACCGAGACGCCAAAGATAACTTTAAAAGAGAACTGAACTCGATCTTTCCAGAGATTCAGTTCACGATGGAAGAAGAAGAGGACGCAAAGCTCCCATTTCTTGATGTCCAGATATCAAGACAGGCAGATGGAACGCTCCAGACTGGCGTTTTTCGTAAAGCGACAAACACGGAAAAGATTCTGCACTACAACAGCAATCATCCCAGCTCGCATAAACGCAGTTGCGTCCGGACGCTCTTTCGCCACATCCAAACACACTGCAGTACGGAGAGCAAGAATCTAGAAGAGCGGGAAACCCTTTGGCACCTGTTTCGCACTAACGGATACCCGCGTAGCTTCGTAAACAAATGCCTGTACCGAAGACACACGAAGAACGAGGAGGAGCAAAAACAAAGGCCGGCAACCTTTCGTAGCCTACCCTACGTGAAAAACGTCTCCGAGGCCATTGAGCGCGTGCTCAGACCGCTTAATGTGGGCGTGGGACACCGGCCAGAAGCTACTATCCGTCGCTTAATTATGCAACCCAAAGGCCGATTAGCACCGGCAGATACGTCGGGTATTGTTTACCGCGTCAACTGTCTAGACTGTCGGGCCAACTACTTCGGCATGACGGAGAAACGACTGAGAACCCGCATGCACGAGCATTCTTTAGCCGTAGACAGAACGGAGGGACGCTCGCACATCGCCATGCACTGTCTAGAAAACGAGCATCGGTTCGACTTTGATGGTGCCCAGGTCATAGGCCGAGCCGACAGCAAAATGGCGAGGTAGGTTATTGAGGCCTGGAAAACGGACAGCAACTCAATCAACAGAAGTATAGACCTCCCCAAGCCATATGATGCCGCACGGTTGCACATGCGCACGAGAAGAGGTCCAATAAGACGAGGGGACGGTGGACCAACCAGCAGCTAGCAGTAAGCCCCTATTTTAACTCATGTTCTTGACCCAAATGTCTATCTCCGATGATGTGCTCGAGCATGAGTGCGAAAGCTCAGACGAATAAACATTCTCCCCCAGAGATCGCCTTACCTTATCCTTCCATTCCAATACCTGGGGTCAGCATCTTCGCTTATATCCATGATAAATTTGGGCGCGAAGCGCTTCACCATACACGGCGCTGGGAAACCTTTGCCTATAGACAGGGCTCTACATGGGAACAATTAGCCTTTCTGCACAACTGCCTGAGGTCTGACATCATGCCGAAGAGCGTCGCGGTGAGACCACCAGCTAGAACTGAGTTCGGCCGGGAAGTCGCAAGAACCTGCAGCCAACGTCTATTGAGGACCCTCGTAAACGAATGCCACATTCGTCTGCGAAAATACGATGCTGAGATTGAACGGGAGAAAGCGGCATGTACGTCATAGCTAGAGATGGAAACACTGCATAAC
>JAYGXS010000002.1:2408389-2434276 GCA_036362985.1 Ligula intestinalis | reverse complement strand
AGGTCCCGGGTTCGAATCTCGGGGGTTCCGACCCCTGAGATTGGGTATGACTGGCTGATGACGGCTAACAAGCCAGAAATGGCCATTCCGGTCTCCCCTGTCTTTGTCGGATCCACTCCATCATAATCTGAGGTCGCTAAGCGACAAGCCTGATATCGCTCAAGTATGAGCCTCAAGGCACTTCCGGGACAAGTATTTGCCCTTACCAGATAGATCGGATGAGCACCTTTGTTCCATATATATGATTGTTCGTGCATTTACCACCTTAGACAATGGAAGCTTGTCTGATTCCGAAACGTCAGGACATTAAATCCTTGGTTCCTGTGATCGCTTTGCCTTCTCAATTATGTCCAGGAACACGCATTTTCGCTTCTATCAGCAATATATATATATATATATATATATATATACACATCAACTCCATTGAAGATGTCATATGCCTCTGCGGAACATGTAATCCTTCATCCAAACGACCGTCATGAAAAGCATCATAGCTATCAGTCAGTAGCAACCGATGGCTGTGGTTATAACCAGGGGTTTTTTAATGAAATTGTACGCACAAATACAATTAAAAGCAATTGCGATTGTGTAATTTTCTAACAGAAACAAATGAAAATTCCAAAAATAGGACAAGCATTGAAGTGGTTGAATATATGTGCACATTGGCGTACTTTGTCGTGAAAGAAAACGGAGATTGCGACAACATTTTGGAGCTTATTAGACGTCGTCAGTCATCCACAGCTCAGGCGTTCTCATACTCGGTCTTCACACTCGAATTATAGCTGGCATTAATGGCCAATACGACACAAATGATCATTAACAATGGTGGCATTTTACTGAAAAACACAGAGCACACACACGAAGGTCTTTTCTGCCTCATTAGGCGTCATCGGGTGGTGGTATCTCAACGCCAGTGCAGCAGCAGAAATTGCCGCCACACTCGAGAAACATACAAAATTTGGGTTCCAATAAGGTTGCAAATGAACCATCAAACCAGGATGGGTGCATCCTGAAAAAGATCGGTGTACAACTACCCATTACAAATGACTATTTCCATCTCCCTGAGAGGTCAACATGACTCGCATGCCTGGCAACTGGATCAATGACGGGGCAGCCAGCATAGTTGATATTCATAATTACGACGGGGAGAGAAACACGTCCGTGGCTCGTTTGTAAAGCATCGGACTTAAAAACCACCAATGATCAAAGAGGACGGTCTTAAATATTCGATCTATTTATAACTGTGGTCGCATTTGACTGAGCTTCGATCCGAAAGCATGAATGCATTTGGGTGAAACTTCTTCTTACACCGTTACGATAATTTCACCGCCGACTCTAAGCGCACACAATCCGTTCGGTAAACACACTGAAAGTGACTTATACCTCCACCAAAGGGCATGAGAGTCATGCAGGCTCTTTCGGAGAAACCCAAGCAGCTTTGATACGGCGAAGCATAACGTCTGGAGTGCGAGAGAGATAAGAGCACTGGAATTGTAAATGCCTCCGACGTGACAGTAATGTGTGTTGAATTAATAAAACCTATAGCACACCAAGAAATTGAGTGCACATACGTGGTTGTGCTGAAAACGTCCTACCACTGAACTACGTTTTTTGTCGACAGTTGCCAATCAAAAAGCCATCAGTTGAAAAACGAGAGCTTCACCCGAATACAGCAGAAGAATGGCCCGCACAAGTCCCTCCCTCCCACGTCTAATGACTGTCAATGGCTGTATGGCGAAGCTTAATGCAAAAGAGACCGGAAACACAGTCTGATAATGCGGTTCACCTGACTTACATCTATCAAGTAGCCAACGCCATAGCCGTTGGCGTCGGTGGGAGCAAATGAGGCACCCTGCAGGGCGGGCGAAGAAAGAGTGCTGGTGGAGAGAATTATCTGGTTGATCCTCTGGTAGTTTGGATCCTTAAAAATACTCGGCAGTTCCTTGGTTCCATCCGCTGCCTCCTCTGCAAAATGCTTCAGTGCAAACAGATGACGATCCCAGCCTGCAGGAATATAAAATAGGTCGTGTTAAAGGAGGATAACAGGAAAGTTGCTTTCCACTGAACAACTGGTTCTCTGGTAGATAAACAGCCAAACCTGGAACAAGCGAGACAATATGTGGATTTGCTTACAAGAACGGTTGCTGGCATTTGTGACAGCATGCGGCAGCATGCACAGACAATATTTGCGTGCTAGAGATAAAAGTAGTACCGACCATTGACTGGAAAATGACGGAAGAGGAGGAATGTACTAGGTTATTGAGCGGATACGACTGTTGCAAGCGTTGATGTTGACCGCCTGCCTATCAGAGTGGGCACAATGTCGGGCACTTGTGCATGAACTAATTCAAAATCAGATAGGCTTGGGCAGAATCCACCACAATCCCTCATCGCTCACATATGCCGCCCCAAAAGCAAGATAATTTTAAGGTTACAGAATGTACGCCGTGACTAAAAAAGGTAGACAAGCCGTCCACTCGTGCCACGTCCGAGCTGCGCCCTACTGCATATACCAGGTGTTTGTATTAGCGGCTCAAATGTGATATGGTTGGCAGTGTCCTATGGGCTGCACTGAAAACCAGCCCTCACAGCGTGACTCTCGGTCCACACTGAATCATCTAAGCAGCTGGCAATCTCCCAAAGTCCCGCCTCAGTCGTCGTAGCAGATTGAACAGAGTATGATGTGCCGTGTGGATGGGGATTCGCTAGCGTCAGTATCACCCCTGTGCCAGCCAGCTGTCCTAAACTGACAATCAAGAGGCGTAAAGATTTGGCGCAGTTTCAGAGCCAATGTCCAGAGAGTGAAAACACGCGCATGCGGGGCATTAGTTATGGGCTTGCGCATGAACAGTGCACCCCGATAGACACATGTCGTGATTAAGTTGTTAGGGCTCACTGTAATCGAATCACCTGGGGACAGAGCTGATGTCAACGCGCAAGCAGGCCTACACGCGGCGAACACAACTGGTTGTTAATCAATTGACCAATCATTCAACAAGACTAATAATCTGACCACCTCGTCACAAACCAATCCTGTCACTACTCGCTCCAGACCAGTGTCTGATTGGTTCGATGGACTGTCTGCTCTTCTCGCTCAGTTACACTGCTGGCTCGTGTTAACTGAGTGTCAGTATATTACTTGAAACAAGCGAGTAGTCGTCTACAATTGTGTCGAAGACTTCTTTGGAAGGCTCGGCTGTGCCGATACATTTTTTAAATCCTATGTACCAAGAGGGAGTTCAAAGGCCTTTGCCTATATTTCCTTTAATAAACTTGACTTGACTTGACCTCGCTGTGCACACATTCTTCACCTTAAATTTGTTCTAGTAGGTACACAAATAGACTTCTGATTTTGCTCTCTTTTCCACGTGTTCTTCCTTGTAGGCTCACACAAGGCGTAGCTAGACGACGATATCGCAGCTTTGGCTGCCGGTATGACATCAGTGATCATCAGTTTGTTCAAAAGCCTTTACAAAAGACGTACACATATTGCTGATCAGGATTGACCAGTGGTTAAACAGTAACGGAAGCAATGCGATATATCACAGTATCGGGACCGGTGAACGGCCAGTTATCTTCATAAAATTCCACCAGCGAGTAGCTATTACTCAGATGGATGCACATAAATGCAGTTGGTATGACGGGGGCAGATACGGCTTGGATCGGCTTTACTATGTAAATGACCCGCGTAATTGATTAATTTTCCCTGTCGGATCGAAGCGACAAACTATCGGCAAATAGTGTAATAGTACCGAGTCGCCCCTTGGTTTAGTCTGGCTCCCATTACGCCGCTATTCGTGTTCAAATGAAATCCCTATATTCTTGATCTTGCATCCACCGAAAACTCCTAAAATGTTCAATGCATGTTGAGCTGTCACAGTTCAAAATTATCATTCTGCCTGGTAGGCGCCGCCCATAACGAAAACAACAAATTCTCACATACCATATAAGAAGTCGGATTTATCGTTAAAAAAGTCGACAACATAACTAGAGCCTTGGTAGCGCCGGGAAAGCTGATTACATCAAAAGGATGGCAGTTCGAAGAAAAAACCCTTGTATGACATATAATATGAATTACGATGATGGGGACAGGCTCGCTGAAAACATTGCCCCTTTCGTGATTGCTTTCTGATATGCGTCTCTTAATTTCTATTTACAAGGACATTAACAAAAGATACGCTGTGGAAGTTAGTCCACAGAATTCAGAATGGCACGCATGATAATAAACTAAGCGGAACCAACCAATAGGGTCCGCTGAAATGTGCCTTGTGTATGAAACAATAGGCTTTAGAGATGCGCGAATGATAAAAATGTACCGAACACAGTCGTTAACCGTACACTCTCAAAAACCATCTTATTTGCAAACGTAGGCAAGACTATAAAGAGATAATGCATGAGTGGCGCGGGGTAGGTTGCGTGGGACAGTAAAAGGATTACGTTTGATATAGCAATATTTGGCCAGAATAGTAAGCTCAATGACCGAGTAATGGTCAGATTGAAATCAAACACTGTCCAAGTCTGCAATTTGGCCTGTGATCCAGAAATGCGCATTTTAAGCCCCTTTTTCGCCGACAGAAATATCACTCGAGCAAATGAAGAAATGACAGGACGATGCAGAAAGCCGCAGCAACTGAATCCGCAGATGTGTGTGCAATTACAAACTACTAAAGGGCGTAACCTTTTGAAAGCCAGCATATGTTCGATAAGATGTCGGCTAATCATATGGCATTCACATAGCATTCCCGGCAAAGACAAGCGACTATTAGCCGTCGTCAGCCAATAATACCCAGCTATAAGTGCTGCATCACCCGAGGGTCGAACTCGCCAATTTTCGATCAGAGGCTAACGTTCTAGCCACTGAGCCACGAACTTGTTGTCAGATCGGAAGATAGACATTCATTGGTGAAACCTCACCGGCCACTAACAGAACTCACTTGTCCCGCTCTGGACGACGGCTAATAAGTCAGTAATGGCCGGGTATACGGTCTGCCTAGACTACAGAAGTGCTTTAAGGCTTTAGAAGTGAGAGTAAGGCGCCCCAAATCATATTCGGCTAACAGGAGAAGTGTAATGAACAACAAAAATTTCAAAAATGCCGAAAGAATCAATAGTCATATGGAGTGAGACCTGATTGGTAGGTGTGGTCTAAGTTAGTTTGTGTTGTGCGGCCTCTTTCTTTTCCATCGTTCTTTGACGTGCTTATAAATAGCATCCAACTCAACGTGCCGGTTGACGCATGAATCGTCGGAGTGCATGACTTCGAGGAATTCTCGGGCACTTTTGAAGGGGATAACTCCGACGACGCGTGTTTTATTCCATGCAAAACTGTGTCCTGTGTCAAGGCAACTGCATGGGATAAAACACGCATCGTCGGAGTTTGACCCTCCAAAAATGCCCAAGAATTCCTTGAAGCCATGCACTCCGACGATTCATGCATCAACCGGCACGTCGAGTTGAATGCTATTTATAAGCACGTCAAAGAACGATGGAAAATAAAGAGGCCGCACAACACAAACTAACTTAGACCACACCTACCAATCAGATCTCACTCGATATAACTATTAATTTTTTCGGCAGTTTTGAACTAGTTGTTAATTGCATTTCTCCTGTTAGTCCGAAGACGAGTTGGGGCGCCAAACTCGAAAATTCACTCATTAAAGGACCTTTTAATCTCAAAGAAAATTTTCTTCAAATAAAAATTTCGTCGGGTGCGAGTGTTCTTATTTATATGGATAAAGTTTAGCAAATGTCTGCATGCATATAAAATGAAAAATTCGGCCATTATATCCGACGTGACAATAAAAATGGTCCGGCAGACGGCATTCCGCATGCACTTAAAAGTATAACGGTGAACGGCCGTCAAAAAAATTCCCCACGGTTTTTCCAGCAGAGTATGGCAGACTAGGACATGTAGCCGTCCAAGTTGCGCCAAATGGTCTCATTTATTGCAGAATTGCCTATTTTTTTATGTACGATCAAACCAAAAAATCGGTTGCGTAAACAAGGAAATCAGGACTAACGTGAGGACATACAATTCTGCAGAAACTAGGTAAGTGCCATACTCAGACTCGATACATGTATCTCCTGGGGTACGGAAAACCAAAACAGCCAGTTTATCAACTGCAAAGAGGCAAGAAAACAAGACGAAAATCCTGAAAATGCAGAGTAACAAATGTTGCACCTAAAAGAATGCTACTGCAGTTGTTACTGTATGAACTTGCACCAATATTGGAAACTCGCTACTGATAATAGGAGGACCTGCTACCGCAACAAAAGCTGTGCGTTTCTCCAGATGAAGGCGGGTTACCCGGGAAAGGAGGGTTACCCGTTAGCCAAGCTGCAGGCTACCTGGCGCGTCCACGGGTGGCGAATAGTGGCGCAGCCTTCAGTGAAGGTTAGCTGCAAAATAGGCAGGCTCCCGGGTCTGGCGAATAAGCAGTCGCGGACGCAGAAGCGACAGTGTTACCAGGGCGCGGTGGGTTGAGGTCTGGCGCACCGACTGCCTTATAAAATGCCGCAAGGCCCAATGACGACACTATGACCTGGCGAGCGTGAACCGCCATTAAATAGGTGTGCTTGCCACCAACACCACTGCCTTGTGGTTAGGGTCGTGAGCCAAATGCTAGAGGAGACAACCTCAAACAAAGAATACGAGCGGCCGTTGGGGACCCGCCTGTATTCCAAATTCCCAAGAAACCTTATGATGTCTTCTTACCTTACTACGCCCACTGCTACGGCATCCGCGGTAGCCGACGACCTCCGCAACCCTTGTCCGGTGGTGCGGGCGAATAATATGCACGCTGGACTGCTAAACAAAAAATGGACTCTTGGTATTGGATGCTGGAATGTGCGAGCATTTCTGTAACTTGGTACTCAAAGTCTGACAGCGCACAGTCTCCATAAATATCACGTGGATGTTTGTTGCTTGTCAGAGGTCCGACTCCCCGACTCAGGCGCCCGAGAAATCAAAATCCCGGGGGTCGATTCCCATCTCACCTTGTATCACAGCGGTCCGAGTGACTCATCTGATAGCACGGTGTGGCTATTGCCCTCTCGGAAGAAGCTAACCGTGCACTACTGGCGTGGGTACCAGTCAACGACCGAATGGCCTATGTTCGACTAAAAGGCCATTTTACGAACATCTCGGTTGTAGCTGTGTATGCACCTACATCGGCGGCTGAACAGCAAGAGAAAGATAATTTCTACTTGCAGCTGCAGGAGCTAGTTAAACGACTCCCTCACCGAGATCTGCTAATTGTTGCCGGGGACTGGAATGGCCGGACTGGGCCCGGTGACCCAACAAACAGCCACCTTCTTGATCGTTTTGGGATTAGCTCTCGAACGGACAATGGTGAGAGGACGCTGCAGTTTGCCGAACAGAACCGACTGTTTGATACCAATACGTGCTTTCAGCATCGTCACAAACATCTACTGACTTGGTATTCGAACGATGAACTTCTATCTGGTCACCTAGACAAATCGTTTTCTCTTAAAAGGGTTAATTTACCAATATGCTTTTTTCTTCCTGATTTTTAGTGTCATTGCAAATTCAAATAAATTTCATGCAAAATATGTTCAAAAATACTCTTCCTGTTTTATTTTTATTCAAACTTTCGCCTTCTTTAGATTTTATACTTAACGTGGGAGGATATTTTTCGGTTTTAAAAGCAGCCTTATAAATTGCCACTTGAATGCAAAGTTTGAAAACAACATGCTACAGACATTCTGTAGTACAGATTTCTTAACGTAATGAGGAAGCGGTAGCACGTTTCTCCCGAAATTTTGCAACGAATGTCGATCATGTTCTTTAGTTGATAGGCAGAATCAATAAGTGGATGGATAGGAAGTATTTTGAATGAACACGAAGTGTTACAAACATCTCATAATTACAAACTTTTAAAGATGGAAAGACGCCCTTTCTTCAAGTAAGAAAATTTGAAGAATGCTACCAAGCTTTTAAAAGAAGGAATAGTTTTATGCATGTTTTCTATAAATTTTTTGTTCAATTTATACAGGGACTTAAAAGCAATGAGAAAAAAGTATACCATGTTTGTAGCCATTTTTCACAGAACCTACATTTTGCACCAGGCTCTCTCAAAAGTCGCAATCCTGACGTATGTTTAAAATATTTGGAAATAAGGCTGCATGAAAATCAATATTAAACCCCTACTTAAGCAATTAATTCGAATCAAAAAGATATTTGAGAGCGTCGATTGACTTGTCATGAGATCCCTATCTCATCGACGGTAGGCTTGAAGGTGATACGTAGTTAGAAATGTCCTCTACATGCAAAATATACTTCGAGACTATTTAGTGTTTTTATGAGGTTCACTCGGGTTTATTAACCCCGGGGACATTCAAAAGATATGCACGCCGTGGCATTGAGTACGAGGAAGAATTCCTACCCGTTGGGTAGGGATTCCTTGTGGGGCTGCCTGGGGAACGTGTGAAGCACGTCCCCAAGGCTCACGGGCATCTAATTTTAGGAAGAAGGACGGGTGGGGCATTTAAGGGAACAAATTAGATCGTAATATTTCTGTAAAATAAAAAAGTTACGAGGACAAGTTGGGTCGGGTACTCAAACCTTGGGGGATGACACTGAAATAGGCTTTAATATCACAGCTAACACCCGCCGACCAATGGCGAACACATGAAAAACGTTAACGGAGGACAAAAGAGGGAAGATTGTAGAAATTACCCTACTTAAAATTTGTAAGTAAGCGGTTACACCGGTGATTAATTTAAAAGACCGATTTCGCTTCGTATACTGAATTAAGCGGTTATGGTATGCGGTGACCTTTGGCGGACCGCTCTGAAATTCAATGCCCTAAACAAATCCCTCCTGTATCGATGGATGGCGTGTAGAAAACTGGAATATTATGAGTAATTAAACCTACTTAAAGCGTTTAAGTAGGCCGCTATAATATATAAGGACATTTCGAAGACCCTACTTGGAATCCCAACCCTTTTTTATTCCAGCCTGTTAACAGAAGTAGCGGTGGCAGGAAGTGTAATAAACCTTTTAACCAAACTAGCTGACGGCCACTACATTGCTGATGGTGATGGTGGTGGTAGTAGTGGTGTCAGATGAAGTGGGGGGAGGGAAAGGGAAAATGAGTCTCCTGCAAGCATGCCTGGTTGCAGAATGTAAACCTACCCTGTCCCATTGCGGCCTCTTTAGTGAGTTGATTGTGCTTCACAGAGCACTTTGCCAGGGCCTCCCGAAGTTCACTTCCAGCGACTTGTGTTCTTGTGAAGTTTGGATGTTGGCGAATCAGTTCTAGAAACCGGCGCGTCTCCAGAGTGGCTGAGCGAATCGTCTCAGTGCGTCCGTGTTTGAAGGCTGCGGTGCTGCAGGACTCATATGTGGCTGCCGGACAACAGTGCACCTTGTCATGAGCCATCTACAAGAGAAGAAATTTCAATAGAACCTAATCGTGGGAAGGTAAGTGTACCGATTAAGTTAAAGGACGAGCCTGTCTCTTCGTAATTCAGGACTTAACTTAGAGCCCCTAAAGACAAGAATTAGCATAAACTACCGAATTTTTAAAAGGTATAAAATGTAAGAATGCAAATTCGTTTCAAGGAGGCAGTGGATGCAGCAGAGACCCAAGGGATATTGCGTGTTTGAACACTGTAATGCAGTTGGTGCCTGCCTTTTAACGTCACTGCAGAGTAATAGTTTATCAGGTTTTGCGAAAAACAGTCAGTGTACGCACCCATGCCATGAACACCCAAATTGGGAAACGCCGTCTCGGTTAGAAAAGGGCTACAATATTAATTAATGAGCAACGAATTTCGGTGATACGGCAGACGCGACATGACGTCGTCCGCTTTTAATACACTTCTTTCCTTTCGTATAAACTGGAGCACGCACATCCCAAGAAATTTAAATTTGAAGAGGCTGTTTTTGGGATAAAATAACTTAAATGAATGAACTTTCGAGGTTGGCACCCCAACTCGTCTTTTGACTAACAAGACTAAGAAGAAAAGTGCGATGAACAACTAAAATTTCAAAACCGCCGAAAAAATCAATAATTATACAAAGTAAGACATGATTGGTAGGTTTGGTCTCAGTTAGTTTCTGTCCTGTCATCTCTTAATTTTCCACCGTTCATTGGTGTGTATATCAATACCATCCAACTCGACGTGTCGGTTAATGCATAAATGGCCGGAGTGCATGGCTTCGAGGAATTCTCGGCAATTTTTGGAGTGGCAAACTCCGACGATGCGTGTTTTATCCCATGCAAAGGTGTGTGCTGTGTTTAGGCAATGCATACCCACTTCGGAAAAACGATCATGTCTATTCACGGCCAATTGGTGTTTGCGGATGCGCATGGAGACGGATCTTCCTGTTTGGCCACAATATACAGTATCACAACCTCCACATGGGATTTTGTAGATAGCTTCTTTCTTATTGAGGAAGCTGACCCTATCCTTAGGGTGTACTAGCTGGGTGCGTAAAGTAGTCATCGGTTTGTGCGCCACTTTTATTTGGTGTTTCCGCAAGTGTCCTTCAACGAGTTCAGACACGTTCCTTATGCAAAGGAGGACTCGCCATTTATTTGTTGTGGGCGCTTGATAAAAACTATCTGGTTCCTCTTTGTTGCGTTGTTGCTGTTTCATGCATCGGCGTATGAAGCTTTTGGGGTAACCATTTCGGGAAAACAAATCAAACAAGTAATTGAGCTCCATTTGGGAGATTTGTTCTTCAGAGCAGCGCGTCTTTGCTCGATGTGGTAGACTATTGACGGCACTCCGTTTATGAGAGATGGGGTTGTTACTCTCAGTTTAGAATAACTTCCACATATCTTGCTTTGCAGTGAACGGATGTTTGTAATGTTCAGTCAGTATTTCGCTGCACGCGAACATCTATAAATGGGAGTTTGTTGTTAACCTCGTTCTCAAATGTGAAATAAATGCAAAAATCACGTTAATGGTTATATGACTATTTCAGCAGTGCATGCCATTTTCTGCCTTGCAATCGCCGTAAGTAGCAAAATACCTTTTATAAAAAAGCATGCTTAAATATACTCTCTGTTGTACTCATACAAAGACCAATCATGTGCGGTGACAAACTTTTATTTTGGGTTCCAGAGCCGACTTAAAACTTTTATCGAATTAGACTACAGTTCCAGCAGTCACGCCTTCTTCTAACCTATTTCTTCTTACCTCTACCAGGTAGAGCGGCTCGAGATCCCGATTAACATAACGATGAAAAATACTTTTTTTTAACTATGCCCTCTGTTGTACTCATGTAAAGGCCAATCACGTGCGGTGACTAACTTTGATTATGGGTTCAAGAGCCGATTTAAAGCTTTCATCGAAGTAGACTACCGTTCCAGTGATCATGCCTTCTTTTTACCAGGTCGACTGGCCCCAGCCGATGCGAATTTCGCCCGATCACCTGCAAATCAACAACATCTCAAAATAACAGAACACTGATATTTTTTTAAAACGAGGACCCCATTGCTAAAGATAGTGCAGCTTGGTGAAGCCGCTGAGTAATCTAGGCTGATGTGAAGGTTTTACGGTAGGTAGCGTATCTCCTAGATCGTAAGTCAACGTCCTTAAATGTTATGAGCTAAGCTGCATACTTTATACAACGAATTAACAAAAGGGCCGACAGGCTGCTATTCGGATGGATGTTTCGTCAGCATGTTACACAACTATTAACTTTATAAAACAAACTAAATCCGTCCTTCCAGGAGAAAAACAAAAAGAAGCAATATCCTTCAAGATTCCTGCACGAAAGCATACTTTTCTGGGGCGCACCGAAGATGAATGGAAACCATTCATATTACTTAAGTGGTGAGCTTTTACCGAGTGAGGTATTTGTAGGCAGCCAGGAAGGGGTACCTTTACAAGTCAGCATCCTAGCGTGATCGAAATATTTTGGGAGAAAAAAGGTGCAAAAAATATGATTGAAACCCCAATCTAAGAAACACTTCTTAAATGAAAACATATTCCAGAATTTTCAGTTGAGATTTGTGAGAGGGAGAGAGAGAGGATGCCTACCATATAGTTTTATGGACAGTGTGCACACTTCAGGATCGGTATGAATGAAGATTTCTTGTGAGGATGGCGACTGACCCGGCCACAGATATATTTATATTAAAACTTACGAACTAGCGCAATAAAAAACAAATACCCTTGTCGACAAAAAAACACTACATTCTAAAAACGAGGAAACCATAGAAGTCACTGATGATTGATGACATGATCTGTTGTAAAGCGAGGAATTTTGTAGGTTACGCTTCTGCAGAAAGCTATTTCATTTTTTTAAATGGCCTAAAAATTTAATGAGATGAGCGAAGTCTATTTAAAGGTCAGTATATCACGGTTTGCACGGCATGTGTGTGGGAAATGTGTGCGAGGTAGACAACACTATACATTCTAGCCAACACGGGTGTCCCACATGAGATCAAGTAAAGCTGATATCCAATGGGTCCCAAAAACAACTGGTATAGGTGAGAGGACGGTGCGCTGACACAATTACCAGTAACCTACTCCGATATTTTAATTTCTAGGCATGTTGCAAACTATACGATAAGAAAAGAGCACACGTGAGTACGTGATAAATTCTTTTACTACCTGCTTTCATGGTGTGAGACAAAGATTTGCCCGAATAGCTATTTGGGTAATTATGTAGAGAAAGCACTTTGGGATACGATGGTTTATTAGGTGAATTTTCGAAGCTGGAGCCCTGCTTCGTCTACAGACGTAGAGAAAAGTGAATTTGCCAAAAACGGCTAACAGCTAACATCGAAAGTCCGTGGGAAAATCGAAGACCCACTGGATGTATGTGAGCAGTCTGGCGTCATTTATCAGGTGCTATGTCGCGACTGTTCTTGCCATTATACAGGGCAGACCGGGCGACAACTTAGCTCGTGGATAACGGAGCACAAACGGGCAGTGCGGAAAGGCGACCCACAGTCCCAGATCGTTATCCACATTCTGGAAGAAGGCCACGAATTTGACTTCTCGAACACACGGATAATGGCACGGGCCAGTAATAGGACGGGACGCGAAATGCTGGAAGCCTGGATGTCAGATCCTAACTCCATAAACAGGCATGTAGATATCCCGCCCTGTTATTTTGGCATCCGTGCTCTTGACCAGAAACCAGGGCCCAGTTCTTCTAAAAGCATACAGGCCACCACATCAAGGTCACATGCCGTTACTCCAGGGACGCGCTTCGGAGACACGATAAGATAGCGTGGGAATGGACTTGGCGTGGACACAGACTAATCATACAGACCGACCCCATTTATGCGCAGCTGACGTTTCCTGTTCTCATCTACTTTGACGATGGCTTCGTGTGTGGAGCCGAAAGCTCAGAATAAAGCTATCGTTCCAGAGATCGCGTCTTCGTCTTTACAAAATCGGTAATGTTGTGGTGTGGCGCTTGCGCCAGTACCCTTTGGATTGGCTCACGTCTCGCCCACTTCTGTTTGAGGCTTCGGTACGACGATTCTAACTCGGTGTACCTGTTTATGCATTGTGCGTCTGAGTGTATAGCTTCGAGAAATTCGCGGCCTTTCTCGCATGGACAAGAGCCAACAGTGCGGGTTTCGTCCCATGCAAATTGCTGTCCCGTTTCTAATGTGTGCATGGCGACTTCGGACAAGTGTTATCACCCCTTTACCGCTCGTTGATGTTCGCGTAAGCGTGCGGAGGCTGATCTTCCTGTCTGTCAGCATTTGGGTGGTCGGAATAATGGGCAGCAGCAGACTTCGGCAGCTACTGTTTAGAACTTGCTTAAACAGCTACCTTGTTCAACAGTTAACTGCTTTGATATTTACTTCTGTGAAGTGAAATGAAGAATCATCCAGACAACAATCAGTAAAAGATAGTTTGATTAACAGAGCAGACTAGAAGCAAGAAAAGACAACGGATTGCATATTGATATGCAAATCGGGAATCCACGAGCAGACTGCCTGGACAGTAAACTTACTGCATCAGACACAGCGGATACCATACGTTGCAGGACCTTCGGTCGTTAACTTGGATCAAATGTGATTAATATAACTGCTCCCGGTCGATTACACGTAGTTCACAGTGTCGGCGGTAGACAAACCGTGAAGCTGCTGTCATGGGCTAGAACCCATTGAGGCAACTGACTCGAGTAAGACTTGAAAATACGTCATCAAATAGAAGTTACTCGTTTAACCAGTCGCCAATACTTTCGATAACATCTTGGCACTAACCGATTCCTGGTTGAAAGAACTATACCTGTAGTCACACGGGACTTTTGATTTCTAGGCATGTTGCCGACAATATGAGAAGACAAATACGAGGCCCCAGGCACGTAATTCACCCTCGTATCGCGAAACCAGACCCATGAGACGAAGATTAGCCCCAGTAGCTGTGTGGGTGACTGGGAGAATGAGCCGCTTTACACTTTCGAATAAAACCCTCGAAGCTTGGTTAGATAGCTATCTTGTTGAAAAGTTAACTACTTAGGTGCGAAGCGGAATGATGAACTATCCATACAAAAATCAGTAAAAGTAAGATTGATGAAGAAGGTTCCTCAAAAGTGAAGTAAGAAAAGCGAGTGCATTGCAGATGAACAGACAAGATAGCGAGCGGGTGGAGCAGTGGTTAAAGTGTTCGAATTCGAACCAGCAAGGCCGCGTGTTCGGAACTCTAGCGGGACACCAATTTCTGGGGCAACACTGGAGTTGGTTATGCCTAGATGATGACGGTTAATGAGCCATAAATTGCTATTCTAGGATTGCCTGTCTTTGCCGGAATACTACTAATATAACATCAAGCTATGTTACTGGAACTCAATCAGCAAAATTGCAATTATTAGCCTTGCAAAACCACACATTCGGTTGGTCCGAAATGGCAAGGCGTCAACCAGGATGGGTACATCCTGAAAAGTAGATCGGTGTACAAGCAACTACTAGATGTTACTCTCTTACCCAGTTCCCAGTTTATTCGATAAAATCACGGCACCTGCCGATTGATGCTTGAAAGTAATTTGCCTGTAATTATGACGTACATCTTGCCAAATTTTTTATGGTTTCCTTCAACTCCCCCGGACAACTGAATCGCACGCTAAGGACCGCAGAGTCCTAAAATGAAGGACGTTTACGAGGACGAAACTAATTCTACTGTTATTTAAGCAACCGATGATCTGTACGGAAACTTAAGGAGTATCAACCACCTAACAGCCTAACATTAAACACTGTGTCCAAGTTCGCCAACCCAGCAGCAACTAGCTTACCAGATGGCAGCAATTAACAGTTTGGTCCATCTTGTCACGAGACCCATGCGTCCCGCTCTGCTTTGGGGGGCTCATGCTCGAGCCCCGCCAGTAGCTGCACAGTGGCTAGTAGTCTAGGCAGACAGCATTGCCGACTAAGACACGAAAGAATGGAATGATCATTTCTGGCTTATTAAGCATCGTCAGCCAGCTGCACAGATCGTTAACGGATCTCACTCGCCCCGCTCTGCTTTGTGGGGCTCATTCTCCAGCCCCGCCAGTAGCATCACACAGCGGCTAGTACAATAAACAGATGGTATTGCCGACCAGGACAAGTCTACCTTGTGTTTGTCGGAAAAGTTTGTCTTCATTTTACCTCCACACGCCCCCTTACAATCCCCCTACTTTATCTCGCTTGGCAGTTGTTGTTGTTCTCGTATTTAGCATCTTAAATCATGCGTGTCGTAAAGTGCCGCCCTATACCTTTAAATACGACTTTCGGGTCGAACGACTGTTGGCCAGTTTAAGTTCACGTTAATTCAACGCGAGAGGTCACTGATTATCACTCAGTAAAGTACAGATTAGTGCATTGAAAGTGACCGGGGCGAATCTATCATTAGGTCCGTTCTTGTTGCACTAAAAGACGATAGCGAACACTTAAAGAAAACAATGTAAACTATGTGCTTTTGTTGTTCATTTTAGTCAGCCAGAACTGAATACAGTGATCTGCGCTTCAAGGCACCAAACTATTTCTTCTAAGTGGCCAGTCGATGAGCAGTGTAAATAGTGATCTGCTGTGAGAATTTGAGAGCAAAGGTTTACAACCGACATTTGAGCATCGTGAGATTACGAGGAGGATCATTTATACTGCTGTGAAATCAATAAGAAGCCAAGAGAAAAGGTCGGAACCGATATTTTATTATCTTTGGATCACAAGGCAGACTAATACTACCACTGGAAAATAAATTAAGAGCAAGGAACAAAGGTTTACAATCGACATCTGGTCATCCTATGATTACAAGGCAGAAAAATACAACTAATTTAAAATAAATTAAGAGCAAAGGTCTACAATGGACATGTGGTCACGTTTTGATCACGAGGCAGATCAGTACTAATACTATAAAATGAATTAGAATCAAAGAGCAAAGGTTCACAACCGATATTTGGTCATCTTTTTATCAGAAGGCAGATCACTTCTACCACAAGAAAATAAATGAGGAGCAAAGAACCGAGGGTCTAAACCGACATTTGGTCGACTTTGTAGCACGAGGCAGATCAATTTTAAAATAAATTATACAAAGCTGTCGCCAGCGCAGTTAGCAGATAAAGCAGTCCTCAAATCTCCAAAACTGGCACTATACGATGTCTACGCCTGCCTACACTTGAATAAATTGATATACTCTGAGATATAAATTAATTCCTGTGAAGGTTAAAAAGCTACGACTCGTTTCTACTCACAGCTAAGAGGTGGACAGCGATAAAGCACTGTGAGTGTGGGGCTTTATGACATTTCCGCATAAGCTAGGTCCAAGATCCTTTAAACGAAGCCGAGGGCGTGTCGGCTAATGTCCAGAGGAAGACTATGGTGCCCATTTCTACCTTGCTAACCTTCATTGGCCAGCCCAGCCCTGCTTAACCCCCACTTCCAATTGTGTTTTTGAGTTAACATGCACTTGCGGATGCAAGTACATAGGTCGAACGTCAAAGTAATTGACAGCTACAGTCAAGGAGTTTTTGCCTATTTAGTTATTCAAACAGGAAAATAGAATATATCGGTCTTTCATTACAGAATACTTACTAGATACGGGTCATTTTGTGGAGCCTAAAACTCCTTTCCGAGTATTTGTTCGGGCACTAACTACTCGTACTTTGCCCTATCCGAAGGCAGCCTATAGACGGCGGTCAAAACCTGACCACAACTGGAGCATGTGGTCAACCTACTTTTGTCTTGGTAACATCTGGCTTCCTAATTTATGCAGTCCCGTGCGCACCTTTTCGTCTTAACGCCTTTCTCCCTGCTTAACTACCACATTGCTTTAACTCACTTGCGATAATAATTAGCCTTTGTAACCGTGCCCTTTAACCTTTATGTACCAATTCAATTTCGTATTTACTCATGTGTTACTCTAACAACGCAATGAGAGGCAGCAACTGAAGAGATCTCTCGAAATGTCCTGGATCCAATAAGTCCTGCTTTTTTGTCATCTTTAAATTTGCAGCTGGGAAGCGTTACTTTAGACTCCCGAGCCTCGAGTCTGCCCGCTATTTTGGTTATAAGTCCAACACTCTAATACACCAATACAAGCGAACATCCGTGTCCCAGGAAGCAATTGAGCAGAAGAAGAAGAAGAAGAAGAAGAAGAAGAAGAAGAAGACTCGATCGCTGGGACAATATGTTTATTCGCCTGACGTTTCGATATCCGTCGCGGATTCGTCATCAGAGATATGAGTAGCCAAGGTAGTTTCTTTGTCCTGTCTGTTGTAGTGGAGTATATTGACCATGGTAGAGGGCGCTTGCAGATGGCGCTACGGGGTTTACTCATCTCATTATGCTTTTGGCCCTGATATAGGGCCCCGTAATATATGCATTACCGGCACACGGACCACGTAGTATATAACGTATATAAATAGAGCAGCTGACGATGTTTCAGCCACTGAAACAAGGTTTCATTTTGAATGCGATGAGTGGGAGTGAGCGAATGAGACGCAGATGCAACGAAATTCCGCTTAAATACACAGATATTCACATGTGCGAAGTGTCTACATCTAGCTCCTGGGACTCTCCCTTTAACCAAAGGATGTGGAAGAAGTCTTTAACACACTACCTTAGATGTTACCGCGGACAGCCTTTTAAAGATGCTGGCATCGGTGACAATATCCCCGTGGGTGGTCGCTCGGGCTCTCGCCGCTTCGTCTTAAATAGAAAGCAACACTTCAAAAAGCCGTTTTGTGGCCAAACCACCTTCAGTTGGACCAAGGATTTTCCATCTAATGTGAGCCATGTGACAGACGCCATCATTTACGCCATCGCCAAAAGTAAGGGCCTTTGGCACAGCCAACCCTCTCCTTTGGGACATTTGCGTCCTCAGAAGCTATTACAGCAGTGGATCCGTAAGCCATCTGCCCTGAGGCAATCTATAAACTTTCTGACAAGAAGTATGGCCCTTTAATTACGGAAAAGAGTAATTTGTCAGTCCAGAGCCCAAACCCAACATCGAATTAAGTGGATAGTGGCGAACTATGCGTCCTCTACAACCGGTTGCGGTTATTTGCCCAGAAGCAACATTTCTGTTGCGGATGGTCAGACGCCCTTTGAAGCCGTCACTATGGGTGTGCAACGTTTCTTGTTTCTGAAATCCACTTTTTTATGGAAACCATTTCAAGAAATCCTGGTTGACTTCACCTTAGACTGATTGAGCGATATGAGAACCAGAAAGCATAGCGTAGAAGACAGAATAGGACATGAATTCTATTCTTCTTTTGTCACTTTTCGTCACTTGCCATCTCATTTACATTTTCCTGGCCTTAGATTTACATCTAACGTTATAGAGGGCAGTAGCATTCCCCAATGTGCCACGAATGGCCCAAATTTGGTTCAGTGAAAAAGGCCTCATGCCTCCTAGAGTAATAAACGATCTAGAAGTAGGGCTAAATCTTACACTACGATCACGGTTCCCAAAGGACTCAGCTGCTCCGTATGATATCTCCCTACACATTTTCCACGCAACAATCCCTCATGAATTTCACCAAGGGCTAATCGTGGTGCTCACAAAATCAAAAACAACGAAAATATTTCAAACTCACCGCCCGAGAGAACTGCCGTTATTCCTTCCCAGCACTAGTGATGTGCTGGGTAAGTGATGGGTCATACAATCCACAGATAGAATGGCTCCAGGGAGGCCGTGTATGTGTGTTGTAGTAACTTCGTAGAAGCATTGCATATAGGTGTTAACAAAGAAGGCCAATTATTACTGCCCGAACTCGAAGCAGGTATATTAAAACGTTTTGACACGTAGAAGTAACATTGGTGAGACGATGTGAAAAAAAAGAATCAGCGTTGCAAAAATTAATGGCTACAGAAACTGCTGGAGTGGCTCTCTCCAAAGCAGAAGTGGTAGCTCACTAACTCATTCTATGGCAGTGTGTTGTTTGAGTTGTATTTTACCGGACGCTTATAGTGTTTAGAGAACTGTTCCCCCTTCCCTTAACCGGGATGTTGACTGCTAGGTGACTTTCGCGGCAATAGGGTGGCGTTGAGCTCTGTCGTTCTTTGAACACCCATCATGTTTAACTGGCGATCACTCCATCGCTATCAGATTAAATGTATATACACGTGCCTCGACTGATTTAGACAGCAATAGAATGATCTAATCCCAGCGGTGCCAACTGTTTTACTGCCTCCAGGGTTTGTGAAATCATTTTGAATGCGGAATATAAACCAGTAGCGACATGTATCAGTTGTTCTATCGGTCACAGCATCTGATCTTATCAGCAGTGTTTCAGAGTCCCACCAACAAGAGAAATTCATTACGAAGGGACGGCAGTGTAGCTAGACCAAACGATGCGCTCCCATAACCACCCATTTAGAGCGCCTATAAAATGCGGTCTTACGTGGGTTTCCTAATGAACGGACTACAGTGTTGGAGCAGGCAAATAGCCTCTATATCGAAACAATGTATGATCTACCGAAAACTGATATGTACTCCATGTCTAACAGCTAGAAGCATTAGCCTTTGCCCACACATTCATCCACTGGCTACCCTCACTTTCAGAGACACGGTTGGCTATAAATCAAAGTCTCACTCCAATGGTTTTTCTACGCCGCACTGTGCACTTGCCTGAATTGCGAGTTGAAGCATAGCATCTGGGCTGACGCCGGCTCGCTTGCACTTCTGCTTGTTAAGGACGCCCGTGGTCTGCAGGATGTTGATTTGCAGGTCAGCACGACGGGCTTCATAGTTTTGCCAGGCTGGTAGAATGAGACCCTCAAAGAGCAGATCATCCACAAGCCACTCCAGTCTCTGCACACTTGGAGTCGGTAGACTGGAAGAGTACAAAACAATAAAAAAGAACACTTGCAGTGTCTGTACCTCTACGTAAACGTCTGCCCATACCAACGGTTTATAAGCATACAACAAGGGGGTGGGACGGGGAATAAATGTACGTCAGATGGCAGTCGTGCAGGGAACATATCTATGCATGGATATATATGTGCTTTGCCGATCTAGTAGAGGAACAATTCAGTTCCGCTTTGCCCAGTAGATCACAACTTGAACCCGCCAGATCTGCACATAGTGACTATGATGAAATGGATCCGACAAAGCAAAGGGAGACAGGAATGGCCATTTCTGACTTGTTAGCCGTCATCAGCTAGTTATAGCCAATCTCAAGGGTTGGAATTCCCGAGATTTGAACCCGGGACCTAAGGTCATTGAGTTCAATGCTCTACCTCTAGTCCATGGGTTCCTTGCTTTGTCAGTTGTGGTCGTGAATATGATGGAATTGGGGTCTATCTGGTTAGGGCATGCACTTGTCCCGGAAGCTGCCGGAGGTTCGTACTTGAGTGATATCAGGCTGTCGCTTAGCGACCTGAGATATATGATAGATTGGATCCGACAAAGCAAAGGGAGGCCGGAATGGCCATTTCCGGCTCGTTAGCCGTCATCAGCCAGTCATATCCAATCTCACGGGTTGGAACCCCCGAGTTTAGAACCCGAGACCTTTCGTCATTGAGTTCACTACTCTACCACGGATCCATTTCATCATAGTCACTATCTGACAGTCTGGCGGGTTCACGTTGTGAGCTCTTGGGCAAAGTGGGACTTAATTGTCCCTCTTTTAGATCGGCGAAGCACACATATTCATTACATTCTCGATCTTAAAGAAAATAGCCCGTGGTGCCGTGGTAGAGTATTGAACTCAATGACCAAAGTTCCTGGGTTCAGACCTAGGGGGTTCCAATCCTTGAGATTGGATATGACTGGCCGATGACGGCTAACAAGCCAGAAATGGCCATTCTGGTCTCCCTTTGCTTTGTCGGATCCATCTCATCATATCTACATATATTTATATGTCATAGGAAAGCTTCAGCACAGCCAACGCTCTACCCACTGAGCTATAAAGGCACGACGAGAGTCATGAATTTAATCACATTTGGGTCAATTTACCTGCCCAAACTACTGCTTCTATGGAATCAACCAATACGGATACAGTAAGCTGAATGCCCAAGCTTCTAAAATCCTAATAATTAGGTGTACCGAGTACTCATTCTGGTGTATTCTAGATTATAGCTTAGGGAATCCTGTCTGGCCAGTTGAGACTGTCCAATTCCCCGAGGCTGTTGTTCTTAAGGAACTCTGAAGCTTAAAAGAATCTAAGTCACCAGGTCCCGACAACGTACCAGCCAAGATTTTGAAGGAGCTCGCCAACGAGTTGGCCAAACCACTCTCTATGCTCTTCCAAACCTCCTTCTAAACCGGATGCCTATCAGTAGATTGGAAATCCGCGAGGATTACACCGCTATACAAGGGGGGAAGCCGGGTCTCAGCGAATAACTACCGACTAGTCAGCCTTACTGCAATCTGTTGCAAAATCATGGAAAAAATTATCAAGCAACAACTTATGCAGTTCCTGGAACAAAATCATCTGCTATCGGATGCTCAGCATGGTTTTCGTAGAGGTAGGTCCTGCGTTACAAACTTGCTCTACTGTTTAGAACGGTGGACTGAGGCAGTCGATAGCGGAAACTCAGTGCATGCTGTTTATATTGACTTCAAAAAGGCTTTCGATAGCGTGCCACACCACCGCCTCCTTTATAAAGTCAGCCGCATAGGAGTAAGGGGTAGGCTCCTTACGTGGATAAAAAGCTTTCTAATCGGTCGCTCGCAAACTGTCCACATCAGCGACAAACAGTCAGCCAAGGTTGAGGTTGAGAGTGGTGTTCCCCAAGGCTCCGTTCTTGGCCCTATCTTGTTTGTTATCTACATCAACGACTGTGTCCGCGAACTGGATTGCGGCATCGCCATGTTTGCCGATGATATAAAACTTTGGAGCGAAATTCGAACTGTGGCTGACGAAGTGCACTTACAGGAAAATTTAAATAGACTTCAAAAATGGTCGGCGGACTGGCTCTTACCGTTCAATGAGAGCAAGTGCACCACCATTCGAGTTGGCAAATCCGGTTCTTCAAACGGCACGGTTTACCGACTGAACTACATACCATTGAAGGAAGTGAACGCCCAGAAAGACTTGGGAGTCTGGATCACACCCTCGCTTAAACCCTCCCTGCATTGCACAAAGGTAGCCAAGTCCGCGATGTCGATCCTATACCTCGTCAAACGAGCTTTTTCTACCTTCAATGAAGAGTGCTTCACAAAAGTCTTCGGAACCTTCGCACAACCGCACCTAGAATCCGCTTTCCAAGCTTGGAGACCCTGGGCCAGGAAAGACATCAACATCCTGGAAAAGGTACAACGGCGCGCAACCAAACTTGTTATGGGGCAGGGCTCGCAGCCTTATGAAACACGCCTGTCGAATCTCAACCTCTTCCCTTTGCGCTACAGGCAGCTTTGGTGGGACCTGATACTAGCCTTCCGCGTATAACGTCTTCAAGACTGCTGTCTTATATCAGGGGATTTTTTCGAATTAGCAACGACCACGAATCTGAGGGGTCATCCCCTCAAATTAAAGGTGACAGGGGCCAGGCTGGACGCTCGGAAACACTTCTTTTCAAAAAGGGTGGTCGGAGCGTGGAATGCGCTTCCTCAGGACGTTGTTATGTCGGAATCGCTGGAGGGTTTTAAGCGAAAACTGGATCGATATAGTAGTGCACGATGGATCGTAACAGACTAATTGCAATAATAATACTACTTCCAATTTTTCAGTAGTATTAGTTTTTATATCCATTCACGTTCGCTATTTATAACGCCCTCCCACACATAGCCTCATGCGAAGGCCTCCGCGGTCTACCCTACTTGGCTATCTGCGTACCGTGATTACCCGCTGGCGATCTTATCAGCCAGACCTGCCGGTCTAAACAGTCACCCTTGGTTCGACCCAAAGCGGACTGTCGACGATCTGGACGGATGCCTCTGTTTTTCCAGTTCCGTGGTGGACTCTGCAATCAGCAGGGAAGAATCAGGACGTGGCTTCCACACGGTGATGATCCTGGGAACCTTTGCAATGCCCCCCCCCCAGTGGGAACCCCTTTTTTTCTCCTAAATTCTACGCATTACCCCCACAAGGGCGACAGTTTTTCGCCTAAAAATCCCTGAGGAGTTTTTTCACTGTCTGCTCTTATTTTCATCCTATGACTCAGGACAACTGGCCTCGCCAACAGTCTAAGCAACCAATTTTTTGCTACCACTGCACATATGTACAAATAGGGCATTCAAAGGAATTTTTCCTACATACCCTCAATAGACTGATACTGATACTGTATCCTTATTAGTTGATTGCATACGTGCATTAGGCCGGGCGGGTAAATCGAGCCAGGTCTGACCCAATTTACGGCCCCAGCGTGCCATTGTAGTCCAATTGGTAAGGCGTTGGCTGTACTACAGCCTTTCCCGCTGATATCTGTGCAAATCACACCGGGGCCGGGCATTTTTCATAATTGCGTCAAATGAAATATAGTGCTCTACAACAGTCAATATTACAACAACAACAACAACAACAACATTTAGAATGCCAAACTCTTGACGAGAAATGCTACCGACGTTGACATTGGAAGATCTAGTAACAGAATCTAGAAGCTTTAAAGAATCCTAAGTTCTCTATCAGATGTCTCTTTGCCCATCGTAATATTATAAGTTGGTCAGAAAGATATACTCATTGAGGCTATGAATTAGCAATTACCATGAAGCCCCTATCATACGGACCTGATTTATACCTTTATTAGAACTACATGTAATTATTTGTCGGATAAGTTAAGTAGTTTGTATTCTGTAATGATAAGAGTAAAATTAAGGTCTTCGGAAAATCGACTTGCACTCATTAATGTTTATGCGCGTAACACGAAGGTAAAAGTGGAGGAGAGGGAGGTAGACAGACGTTCAACGCGGAGGGAAAGAATAAAGAAGTCAGGGTTAGTGTTGGGGTTGAGAGCAGGGGTATTGAAAGCCAGATAGGGTCCACGTATAGTTGGGATGCCGGAGCAAGGCATTTACACTCGGCCGAATATTTACAAGCGAGTCAGTGAGCCGCGCACGCAGGCTTTCGTAATATGAATCGCGATCAACGTGTCTGTTAACTATGGTCAGTCTCGAGTGCCAAGCTTCGAAAAATTATCTCGCTTGTCTCGTGCTAGCCATGGCGATTATCTCGGTACCGACCCAATTAAAGAGGTTGTCACCCTCAAAGAAGTGCGCAAATACGAGTGATAAAAGGTTCCGTCGGCGAATGGCTAACTAACCCTAGCATGTTTATCCTCCCTCCTTATGTGAACATTTTTCTCCCTCTCTTTTCCTACGAAACGCTTCAATGTGACAATCCTACTCCTACTTCTGGCGATGAGCCGATGCTACATGCCTGAAAATTCCCTGGATTTTCCGAAGACCTTCTTACCTTTTTGGCTTATTTGTTTTGAGAAATGCATGCGCCATGCTAGCAAAAAGTTTACTTAGGAGCCAAGGATAGCAGGGTCAATTCGTGCTGTTTAAAAAAGATTTTTGAAATGTGCACACAAAAACGTACGAGTCAGAGCTGCAAAGGGCGTCTTCTGGATGCACTGCCGGCCTCGACTCAGTGTCTTTGAAGATCTCATTGAAAAAGCGAAGCACAGCCACGCCATCACCCCAACTGTGTTCAAAGTTGATGGCAGCAGTGCCGCTCTGGTTAACAATGAGGCTGAAGGATTTCTCAAACCAGCGAGAATCCGCTGGGCCGGCCAACATGTCCGAGAGCTGCAGAGCGTAAAATGAAATACGCACTTTGCATGTTACGGGCATGCTAGAATGAAAGTAAACTAGATCACATATGCGCGGGGGGTCTGCAAACACTTAAAACACTAGTTCATCCGAAACGAGGAATTCCTGTCGAGTTGGAGACGGTTACAGGTCAGACACGGATGTAGGAACCACTCCAGTGACACTGGCAGCCATGCGGTGTATCCTAGAAAGGGAACTTGATGTGGTCTTATAGCCCTCACCACAAAATTTGCCCTTACCTTAACCCTTACTCTAACCTTAATCCTAACCCCAAACTCAGCTCAGGATCAGGTGCCGCTGCTCCCTATCTTAGCGTCTTCTGCTGTGAACACGCTTTATTAGCCCCAACTACCGCAGTCGGAAGCACCTACCCTACTATAATGAAGGACACAACTCGGGGGACGCTTCGGCTACCAGAGTAGGCGACAGGGGAAGCTGGCGACTAAAGTTGACGCTTTCTGAACCAGGAAAGACCTCCTGCAGCTCACTTAAAACTCGAGGGGCAGCTTGCGACCGGTCAAAGGATGACAGTTCGGCCATCGGTTTCCGTGATGCTCAAAACCTGGTAGCGCAGGGACGGTGACATCCGCGTGAGTTAGTTTTAAGTGATAGTGGACTTGCGCCACATCCACCGCAATCTCTCTCTCCCTTCATCGACCTAAGACCTGCTTTAAAAGAGGATAAAGAAAACTGGAGGTGCAATAGTAGTAGTAGTAGTAGTAGTAGTAGTAGTAGTAGTAGTAGTAG
>JAYGXS010000002.1:2392394-2408289 GCA_036362985.1 Ligula intestinalis | reverse complement strand
GAGACTATTAGAGTAGGATATGCCCAAATCCTTGATAACTGCTGGAACATTTAGTTCGTGGCCGTCAATGCTTAATTCCGGTTGATGATCGTCGCCAACAACCATAACGGAACATTTGTGCCATGAAAGGGTGAGGCGCCATGTGCAACACCACTGGGCGAAGGCCTGAAGATCCTTTTTTATCAGCTCGAGCACGATGTTGCGATCTGCCGGTTTATATCGATAAGCGACTTTTAAATCATCAGCGTACATGAAGGGTTTGCCATACTGAAAACAATCTGAAACGTCGTTGACAAAAAGGCAAAATAGGAGCGGACCCAGTACACTACCCTGTATAACTCCACTCCTCACATGCGTGGGGTTGGAGATAACATTGGAAATTTTTACTCGTTGTGTGCGAGCATCCAAATAGGAAGATATGAAGTTCAGAGGCTTGCTACCTATGCCGAAGGAGGCCAGTTTCAGAAGGAGGAGGTTATGATCGACCCGATCAAAGGCCTTAGTAAAATCAAAATAGACGCTATAAGTGGCAAAACCGCTGTCTCTAGATTGCAGCACATAATCAAAGAAAGAGAGCTGGCAGGTGTCACAAGATCGTTTCTCGAGAAAGCCATGTTGAGCTGTACTGAGCAGGTTGTTCTCTGTCAAGTGACGCATCATCTTTTCTTTGATTAAGGTCTCCAAGATCTTCGATGCTGCGGGAAGTGTATTTATTGGCCTAAAGTTGTCGAATGATGTCGATCGGCCGTGCTTGCGAATAGGCATTATGTGCGATTCCTTCCACAACGAAGGAAAGGTTTCGCTCTCAAGAGCAGACGGAAAAATATCATTTTCTTCAGCTTTTAGAAGGCTAACTGGGACGCCATCTGGTCCTGGACTATAGGATTGACGATAACGACGAATGGCTACAGTCACATCCCAGACGGTAAAACTTATGGTTTCGAGTATGGCACCCGTCCAAGCCTGGATAACCGGAGGTGCAGCGAACGAGCTTTCACTAAACGTTTTGGATAGGAACGCATTGAAGCTATCGGCGGTCAGCTTAGCGTCAGCTATGGGGTTTCCTAAAGCATCTCTAAGTATGGGGTGCTACGTTTTCATCTGCGCTTTTACTGTACGCGAAAAGAGTTTCGCAACATTAAGGGAAGGGTTTTCAGCGAAGTGAGCCTCATCGGCTATCTGTTTTTCTTCGGAGAGCTTCTTAGCCTGCTCAAAGATCAGTGTGATCAAGGGCAGAACGGAAGTGTCGTTCAGCCGATGCAAACGACGAGAGAGTTTACGCAGCCTACGACGGAAAGACAGAGGAAGGTACACTTCATCCTTGACATGTATTACTTTCTTACGCGGGACAAAGTGGAGGATGAGTGGATCCAACACTTTGTACAGTGCATCGGTACAAACATTTACATCCAAACATTGGAAAAATTCAGACCAGTCGAGAGCGTTTAGATGTGCCAGTAGGTCAGCCGTGTTTGCTGATCGGAAGTCATGATAAATACGATACTTTTGGGAAAATGTTTTATCCGCCTCCAGTTCTAGTTCACTAACAACTGTGACATGGTCTGAACTCCCAAGTGCGTCTAAGGATGACACTGAAAGTGGTTCGCATCCCCTACAAAAAATTAGGTCGAGTATGTTTGCTCCTCGAGTGGGAAAATCGACTACCTGATCCCACATGACGATATCTATTGCCTCAAGTAAGTTCTCGTACTTTGAAGGACCGGATGGTGGAAACCACTGCACGTCAGGAAGGTTAAAATCGCCTGCAATCAAGCAATACTTAAGATTCAAGTCAGCTGCGGCATGAAATGCCTGCGAGAGACAAAGATCGTAGTCTGCATCGGCATTAGGTGGGCGATAAACACAGCCAACAAGTAAGGAGCATTTGTTTTTTAGAACAACTTGTAGCCAGCAGCTCTCCTCCACCGCTGTGAATTGTGGATAGTCCAACGGGAGAAATGCAAGTGGCTGCTTAATATAGATGCAGCTTCCTCCGCCACGGCCATTGTTTCGATCGTTCCGAACGCATGAGTAACCTAGAACGGAGAGTTCTGAGTCAGCTACAGAGGCCGATGCCCATGTCTCAGTTACCATAACAATGTCTGGGCGGTTGACGAAAACCAGAGTCTAGAGCAGAGGCATTTTATTAATCAGTGATCTGGCATTTAAAACGACCAATTTAAGAGGGCATGTCTGAGGTTTCGGTGGCGGGACAGCTAGGCCGTCACTGTTACCGGCTTCGACCAGAGCGATGTCCTTTTGACCTGAACTATTTTTCCCTCTCTTATTTTGAGATTTGTCTCGCCATTGGATCTCCGTTTTTTTAGCTCTATTATTAGCTGTCTCATCTTTCTCCGCTCTTTCAACTCGTAATCCGGCTGAAAAAAAACTTGCGAATGCAGACTCCGTAAGGATGGTTTGCGCTCTAGCAAGAGTTTCGCCTGTGCTTCAGTTTCTAAAATAACTTTTAGAGGTCGTGGCCGAGAAATTGATTCTAGAGGCGAAGATACTCTTCCACAGATAAATTGCTGACAATAAGCAAATCAAAAGATAGGGCACAGGCAACGCAATGTGGGTCATTTCGTCTGGGCAAGAGCGCGGGCGGGCATCGAAGTCGGCCTTCGTTTCCAAACTACAAGAGATTTGAAATTTCTTCCAGATCAGGCCTATTAGAAGATTCTACAGCCTGTCAAGACTAAAAATTTACTTCGATTTGTTATAATGACGGGTTCAACGTAGCTAGTGGGATAACGATTACATCTGACGTGTGTCGCCAAATTACGCCCACCGATCCACCGAGAAGAGGATTTATTGTGTACAAAACCGAGGGGGCTGTCAAGGATGGCTGTTGCTTCAAGTCACTGGCAAAGCCCCGGCGTTGCGAGTGGATAAGCGGATTCGCATCCGTTGTTGCAGCTCTCGGTGTTCCGCTTCGGGGCAAGCCCGGCATCGGGAGCGGACTAGCGTCAGCTGTTCGGTGTGGCTGTAGCTCTCTCTGTCTACTAGAGGCAGTGACTTATAAGAGGTTGTCTGCGCGTTCTCTTGTGGCCGGCTTGGCCGCATAGGCTGCCAGCGGTTTCCTGTGGGGCAGACCGATAGCGTGACCTGAGAGTTCATCCGGCCGCTTGGTAGGAATTATCCTAACACAGCCTTGGGGTGCGCTTCTGCGTCAGGTGTAAAGTCATCTCGCGTGGAAATTCATCACCTGTTATGCAACCAGAGCTAACCAAATAAGACATTTGGCTAGACTCGATGCCTTATGAAAGCCTCCAAACGCTGCTAGCGTTTGGTCTGGCGAATATCATAACATGACTGACCAATATCGTCCCCGTCGGAAATCTCTACCAGGACTCGAATGACTACTGCAATATTTCGGATACACCTTATTTTATTCTCTTCTGTTTCTGCTGCATATTTAAGTCACTTTAAGTCAATTTATTAAGGGAAGAAGGCTTTCGCCCTTGAGCTCCCTATTCATAACCAAAATCGCATAATAGGTCCACCGTAACAATAGTACATAATACAAATGCATAAATGTAGGCTTAACATCAGCAATAAGTGTGAGCCAGTTGCAAGGTGCTGCTACTGACACTTTGTTCATTATATCTGCCACAGTTTGTCAGCAAATGAGAATCAAGTTTGTGTTTAAAAATGTCAACAGTATCTGAGAGGACCACATCTTCCGGGAGTCCGTTCCACGCTCCAATGACCTCTTTGCGAGGAGAGACTATTCCACCGCCAAACCATACAGCTAGAACAACTACGAAGGCATAGTCGTACTTGGTAACAATTGATCTGCTTTATAGTTAGGTATAGTATTTTTATAACATTTACCGTTAATGTGATCTAGTATGGGACTCGGAAAAAAATCTTTAGGGCATCATGCAATATGTTCGCAAATCGACGGAGACGAGCGCAGGTTCCGTGGCACGTAAGAATTGCGACCACCCACTCGACCACCTCCTTACGCATTCTTTTCTGATTTCCTTAATAATAGAAACATTGATAAAATTCGTTTATTCACCTTCTGTTAAACGAACGAGATACTTAGCAGTTCTGGAGCGTGCTGCAGTATATAATAATATAATAATAATATGTTTATTATGCCAGTTTACAGGCAATTGTAAAGAGTTGGTAATGCACCTCTTGGGCGCCTTCCAACACCTCGAAGACCGGAAAAAACCTAAAACAAACTCCTTATGTTGCAGCCAGTATTGGTTTTGTTTCAGGTTTTTTGTTTCGTCAATACTGGGCGAGATTAGGAGTTTGTTTCAAGTGAAAAAAACCTGCCTTCAAAGGTATGATACAAACGGAATAAATGTACAGTTGTAAGCTGAGTTGACTCATCAGCAGGAGAACTGTTTCATATCGTTTAAAAACATAAGTTCCAGACGGAGAGGGTTGGCACAAGAAAACAGTGTTCTCAGTCTTTCATCAATGGTTGTCGGCAAAAGTTGCGAGCTATCGGCTGAAGGGTTAGCAGACTGCGGGTTGCTGCTTCAGCCGCATTATCTTCAGCAGTGAAGCCTGGCGGGGTTCAAAGTCCACGAACGCCATCAGAGTGAAAGAGAGATTCCACCGAGTCAGCACCCAAAATTCGGGAAAGTTGTCCTGAATGTATATGCTGCCTATTTAACTCACTTTTCGAAAGTCTTACACTTGAAACTGACGTTAATAACATTATATTCTACGCACTCCTGTACCATTTCAGTGGAGATTTTAAGGACTTGTGTAATGTACTCCAAATATACTGAATGAAGACTATGGTAATTACAAGAACTCGTGACTAAGAGTTATCGTCAAGCTGAGTGAATAAACTAGGGGATTGTTTCAATCAAACCACCCCATCACCCAACTATCATCTTTGGCATCAAAATGTCGGATGGGTATGACGTTTCTACCATATTAACAAACCTTGAAAATCAGAATGAATCAAATAACGGTGTCCCATGTGCTTGTTTCACAACCGACTAACTCTGAACTACTCTACGTCTTCCATAACCACTCCTAGCAGCAATCCGTCTAGAGCGAGCCTTGTATAATTCCTCAAGTGATCCAGAAAACTATGGTCATCGTTCTTTAAAGAGTAGTCAGAGACTGCGTACAAAGGTTACTCTATACTAGTAAGATCATAAGTAGTTCCCTACGAAATTTAATCTGATTCAAGAGCGCAAAGGATGCGATAAAAACTACACCTAAAACAATCAAAACACCGAATTACTGCTTTTAACAGTCGTCACTATGAGGGCCTGAATTTGCGTTCCCTTTAGAAAATGCAACGAAATATTGTCCACGAAAGAGGACAGTCCTGATCGCCTGGTGAGTGGTCTGCAATTAAGCGAATGTTGTGGTTCTCAGTGATGTTTTTATTTCTGAAGAGAAAACCAGTGGAGTTCCCCAGTGTTGGATACGTCATCGTCCGCAGCGGACATCGAGGGACAGCGGATACGCATTGTCCACTGGAAGTGATATCAGTTGAACGCTGTTCGATGTTCAAATAAAAAGATAATTATTGGTGTCAGGATCTGCAGATACAGTGAAGGCGTTTATTTGTCGGTGGTGGTAAATGCACTGATTCATAACCCATTTATAATTTTCGCTCAGCGAAATACTTTGGGTATAGCCTATATTGTACGTAGTGATACTTACAGAAGCCGACACGCTACGGGCACACAACTTTATTCTTATGTTCAGTGTTCAAGGGAACAATATTCTTCATTTGCAGATAAACATTCAAAGTTATTTCCTGTGGTCATCGTATTTCTGAGTACTTGTCCATACGAAGTTAGGTTATGTGCAAATGGTGAAAACTTCATTATGAAGTCATGCGTGCACTAAAACAGAAGTGGCTGCGGGTTATGCAACTATTTGAATAATTAAAATGAATTATTTTTTTAAACGATACCGAGATACGTCGTACTATAGCAATAGCGGGTTGATCAATTACAATGTAATTGCCTTGATACCCTATATGCTCACCAAAATGTTCTTCCCACCAAGGCAATTTGCGTCCTTAAAGTCCGTCCTTAACCCACAGTTAAAGAGAAATTTCGCTCAAAAAGTGTCCAATGCTACAAAATATATTCATGAAAGTTACTTGACTACAGATTATTTTCAAAAGAGCCTGCCTCACCTTAGAGTCCCTGATCTCACTAAAACCCTGGACCGATATTTACGTTCACAGGTAAACTACTGGATATACTGTAAGTTCGGGCGTTTAGGAGGCAATTTGTTCTAATGAGCAGTTTTTGCGAACGAAAAAAGTTACTGACGACTTCATGAAAGGTGCCGGTCCCGAGCTGCAGAAGTCACTACTCGATTACGATATGCGGATTCCAGATTCGAATTATGTTTCAAAAATTTGGTTTGACATGTACTTAAAAGATCGGAAACCTCTTCCCCTTACGCATAATCCGGCTCTTTTATTTAAAGAATCGACAATTGGGGCAGAGTACAATAAGGTGAGGTCAACCTAGGCTTGAAAAATGAGCTCATTTGTATAAGTTTTTGCATTATTTCTATCTTCCCACTCAATTACTTCAAATGTACGAGCTCCACGCTCGCTTTTTCCGAACTTTATAAGTTACGAAAGTCGTGTTTGGTGATTTCATAAATCGTTTTCTGGGAATGAATGTACTCATTAACCTCCCTACATTATGCTAAACCACTAGCATATTCAACTACGGAAGCGTATTTAACGCTTTTTTGTCATAAAATCCTTAAATTGCATAATTCTACACGAGAAAGCACCAAGTATATCGAAAATTGTATGCTAACATCAATCTATCTACTGCGGCTTCCTAAGCCAACATACTTTTCCGGCAACTGATGAGGTATTTTAGTCGGTGGGATTGTAGAAATAAAAGTACTGGTAGTGTTTTACCTTAAGCGTACTCATCGAAGACGCTTGCAAAGGGTCGAATAGAAGCCAGCAATAAATGGCGTAGAATAATTACTCACAAAGACGAACGGGTTGGGCGAGTGACCATTTTGACTTGTGTGCCACCAGATGCTCAACCATAAGGTTGGGAAGACCCGGGAATTGAACTTTATTCCCACCAGTATCGTTCCAGCATCCCATTCGCGTACTCACAGTCTGCGGTCAAAATATTCCCATCCAAATAAAAGTTGTCCTACGCCAAGACAAGGTCCTGAAGTGGCTTTAAAGGCGTTTTTTACACCAGTAATATTGGAGAAGCGTCCTTTATACGTGATCTATATTTCTGCTAACAGGCGACGAGATATAGGTCCATGATTCAAATGACTGGGTGTTCGACTAAACTGATCAACAAACATCTGTAACCGGGTTTCTGTCTGCGCATCATTAGCATACCCATTTGAACTTCCACATTTGTTCGCTTGACTGCCTCATTAGAATTGTCTTACAAGCATTGTTTGGCTACTCGCTTCGCGCAAAATATCTTTTAAACGACTGGCAAATATGAATTTTGCTCGGTTGTTTAGGTGAAACTTGCATTTAGTACGGCCATTATCATACGTGATCTAGCCGGCCCCGACGATGACACAGACTGTCATTCGTCTTTGTATCGGTGACTCCTCTATCAAACAGGGTGGCAAGACAGTACCTTATTTGAAGAAAGATTAAACTAAGATGCAGAAAAGATTGCGTGCATAAAAGTAAATCGTATAAATTAAGACAGCGATTAAAATGCTCATGCGATATCTTATCTTTGACCGATTTATTAGCACGTCACAGTCAGTTGGCCGCTGTGCCATGAGTGTTCATTAAAATGGCAAAAAATCTGAATGTTTTCGAGTATCATTAAAGCTTGATCCAAGCATATTCATATTTCGGCTCAATATGTTTTCCGGTCAACCGTCGCTGACCTTGTTGGTCATTTTCTGGGGCTTGCGCAAGAAGGAATTACTGCGGGACCTGGGGTAGACTGTCCGAGCTGTCTGCTCCACTAACTTTGAGGCTGCTGGATGCATCGAAGATGTTTATCAGCCACCCCATGCACTAAAGACTTCAACGACGATGACTGGTTACTGCGCTATCCGTTAGTTCAGCTAAAGGTCTTGGCGGTGCTGGATTTTTCGGACACAGACGTCATGCACGTGACATTTCGCGCGTGCCTTCAATCTGTACCTTGATATTTGTACGAACCAGAATATGATCTGAATCATGGCGTAATCAGTTTTGGCAGAATCCACGGAGCTGCTATCATACACTCAGCTGCAGAACCTTAAGTTGAGCAGTGTGAAGTAAAATTTTGTTGGAGGTAAAAACATTCCACCCCTATTTCATATCAATTTAAGAGAAAGCAATCTTTCTCAAATCAAACGAGTAAAGCCGATGGCAACATAAATGCAATAATGATAATGAATTATTAAGGTTTGGCACACTTAGCTATTGGCTTTCCTAGACTAGTATTCTGTGCACATCAGTTTAGCCATCTGATCTTCAAACGTTAGTAAACTCTAGATTAATTGTTAAAAATATAGTGACTTCAGTTCGATTTTACCTTAAATGCTTGCTTTTTTTACAGCCCACTCTCCGTGCTACCAACTTGATATGCAGCTCTCTCCGATTTCTGGATACATACCGGGCCGGAAAACTTAAACCTGAAGTCTACCATTTAAATCCCCGAAAATCCGATACTGCAGCCTTCGAACGTTTCGTCGGACTGCTACCTCGCTCTATTGCGACGTACGGCGCTTACCTGTTTAAGGTGCGTTTTCTATCAAATAGTCTTACCATCGTTGAAAATGTAATAAGTACATAAACAGTACAATTAAATTCGGCAAATTTGGTATCTTTCACATACTCAGCGAAACAAGATGCAGGTTTCCATAAAATGACTGACCATGAGGTTTAATGAAACCTTCAAATAGTATTCTTCAGTTTCACCTAAATTACATTTAAATACCAGCTAGAGCTGGAAACACAGTTTGAAAACTTGCTTAATCAAACACATGACCTTCAGCCAGTGTCAGCGGAAAGTAAGCAGCACTTTAAGTCTACACTAGTTAACTGTTCATATCAGTACTTAAACAGTGGCCAAACTCATCGGGGTCTGCTGACAAAAGCTCACATGAAGAAATTAAAACAGCTCCGACAGAACAAGGAGATCCTAATAACGAGGCCAGATAAGGGAACGGGCGTTGTTCTAATGGATAGAAAAGACTGCATTGCGAAAATGTAATCCATTTTGTCAGACGAAAAAAGAGTTTAGCAAGACAGAAGAGGATAAAGATCGCACGGATGAGGTTGACACCCAGCTGACGGATTGTCTGAAAAGACTTCAAAAGGACGGCGTCATAAGCGAATATGACTTAGAGCGTATTCGTCCCGTTGGCACGCACATACCTCAACTATACGGGCTGCCTCATATTCACAAAGCTGGCGTGCCCGTTCGTCCCATCCTAGATCTGAGAAACTCGCCATACCACGAGACAGCAAAATGGCTAGCAGACAAGCTGAAACCCATACAGAGTCAAATAGCACCTCACAGCCTCCGAGACACCTTCGAATTCGTGGATGGCGTGAAAGACCTTGACCTGAACGGGATGATGATGTTCTTACTGGATGTCTCGTCCCTATTCACGAACGTTCCGGTCACGTTCCGGACTACATCTGTGAATTCATTACCATGACTCAGCAGAACAAAGGAATGCCGGCTACTGCACTGAAGGAATTACTTTTAAAATGCACCTTGAATGTACAGTTCCCATTTGACAATAACCTGTACCGACAATTGGACAGAGTAGCTATGGGCTCGCCCCTGGGTTCACTTCTAGCAAATATATTCATTGGCAAGCTAGAAGCTACACAACTCAGCCACCAGGTAAATAATCTAACGTACTATAAACGGTACGTAGACGACATAATTGCAGTTGCATCAGATCAAACCAACTTATCAACGCTAATGCATACAGTTAATCGGGCGCACAAATCGATCGAATTTACCCTAGAAGAAGAACAATCTGGATTGCTTCCATTCCTTGATGCGCTACTGAGTAAAAGAGCCGATGGGAGCATTCAACGTAGGGTATATCGCATAAAGACGTGGTTCGGGCAATATATCAATTTCGCTAGTTTCGTACCGTTGAACTTCAAACGCAATTAAGTACGGTGTTTGAAGCAAAGGGCGAAGAGGATTTGCTCGACTGATAGCATTGAAGAGGAGCTTAAGATTGTTGAAGGCGTGTTTCGACAAAATGGGTATCCTTGTCTATTTATCGCTAAAAACATGGCTGAAAGGCCGCCAAAGCCCTCATTATTAACAGTGGAGAAGAAGCGAATCTTCATCAGAGTCCCATTTCAAGGGAAGGACCAAGCGAACTACTAAGGAGGCGCGTGAGTCAAGCCGTAGCAACTACATTCCCAGCAACCAACGCCCATGTATTGTTCTCGACTACTCCCATTCTATACGGAGAGATTAAGGATAAACTGCCAGCCCAGACCACCTCAATGTGCATATATTCATTTACCTGTTCCTGTGGGGCAGGATATATTGGTCGCACGAGCCGGTGCTTGTCCAAAAGAGTAAGGGAACACATACCCGCATGGTTAGGGAAGGGCCAACTTAAAGGTGTAAACAGTTCAATCTTAGCGCACCTGGTAGATTCGAACCATCGCGTGGATGCCAAAGAGGCCTTCCGAGTGATTTACAAGATGCCTTCAAGCTACTCAAAACTCCTCGGACAGCGTCTTTTGGCGACAGCAGAGGCGGCCGCCATCAGGCTACGTAGACCGCTGCTATGTGCCCAAAAGAATTTCGTCGCGGCGCCCCAGTTGCCATGGGTGAAACTAGGTAACACGGCCACCCACAGCGGACCACAGGCCTTGGAAACGGGCCCCCGCAGAGACGACCAAGTCCCTAGTCCAGCCACGCACACCTTATCGGCGATCCTGGACGCCGGGCCGTCTAGACATTGACACTCTGATCTCAACTCCCCCAACCTCCTCCCTCCTCCCCACAGTGACAACGAGAACACTTCATCTGTCCACCAACCACCATAGTTTTTTCATACCATATAAATGTAAAGGCCTGGCGAGAATTTATCGAAAACAAACGTATGTTCGCCAATTTATCTTCTGAAATAGCTTAGTAGTTAATTTTCCAGGTTAGTTAATACAAAACTAACCAATTCTTTTGTTCTAAATTTGCGAAAATTTTTATTGAAAATTTTAGAAGACAAATTGTCGAATCTACGTTTGTTCTTGTTGAATTCTCGCTTGGACTTTACATTTATATGGTAACTAATTCAATAAATTATGCGGGTTTATAGAATAAGTAATGCGGTTGTCCGGGGGAGAAGCGGGAAAGGGGGTAGGCGGGGTCAAAAATCAGAATCAGTGGGACTAGTAGCCGAGAGAAATGATAAGCTGCAGCCTATTGGATTAGCGGCTTTCTGTCATGGTAACTGCCTTGCCGCAACGAAGTTCTCTTGAGCTAGCTATTCAAAATTCCTTGAAAATCGTCTGCTGGCTACGGCAGAAGCGGTGGCCATCAGGCTGCACCAATCGGTCCTGTGCATCCAAGAGAACTTCGTTGCAGCGCCGCAGTTACCATGGCCAAAAGCCGCTAATCCAGCAGCCCGCAGCTTATCACCTCTCTCGACTACCAGTCCCTCCACGCTGATCAGTTTACTTAGTTAATTTCTATATAAATATAAAGATCTAACGAGAATTTATTGAAAAAACCAACTTAGAATCCATCATACTTGAATAATTTATGTGGTGCAACTTGTGAAAAAAACTCACCGGCGTCAGTAAGCGGGCTGCTTTTTGCGAGACCATGCTAAGCAAAGCAAGGTTGGGTTTTCTCGTAAGGCCGTTTTTGTCTGCGATCAATAATGAAAATCGACTTCCAACTTTTCATCAGGTCGATTTTAAGCCTGACTAAACACTTCCTTGGTTAGGCTAATCAATAGTAGCGGTTCTAATGAGCACTTTCCCGCGTTGAACACGCATTACCCACGCCTTACTGAAACATTAAACCATTAACCACGATTTCCGTATGAAGCTTGTCTAGAGGAACTTTTTGCCATTAGGCAGGCTCAAAAGAAATCACTGCCCAAAGTAACAGTAGGCAACATTAGGATTATGCATGTATATTTTACCTCAGGTTCAGGAATTTTTCTTCTGTTGTACCCGTTTTCTAATGTTTTTGCATTAAAAGCACTGTAATCTACGACCAGCTTTCGTCTAATTACAGCCAGCGAAAGGCAATGTACAATGATTTTAATCATTTGGGTTAATTTACCAACCACTCCTACCACAACCACTTATCCCCATAGTTCGTCATGTAAACTATTATTTATAACTGGAAAATAAGTAACTAATTTTGGTTATAGTTTCGCCAGCATCTTACTGGTAATTTTTCTGTGTCTTTTATAGGCTTTCCCCCTGGATATGAGTCAGTTTGAGAGTCTGTTCAGTTCCACCCGAATTGCGATTCCAGAACAGGACGAACTTCGAAAGTTTCCTAACAGTCGCCACTTGGCAGTAATCAGCAATGGGGATATTTTCATTTTTGATATCATTAATGAACAGGTTGGTGTTCTGCTGTCTTTTAAACTGAAAAAATGCTGCTTGGCCTCTTTTGTACTTACTCATTTTCTGTTATGATACCTTGAAACTAATGCCCCCTTCAAAAAAAAGATTGACTGGAACTAGAGAATGATTTACTGATATCCAAAACAGTGTGCGATTCGTAAAAGATGATGTAACGCCCACCACTAGTGTTGGGTGCTAATGCAAGGGTCCGAGTTGCATCCCTGACCCGGAGAAGACTCTCCTGGAGATTAATAGCCGTTCCATGTGATGAGAAGTGACTTTGAATACCCAGGGGTGAGACTGTTACCTGATAAACAGTGAAGGGACGAAATTGTCGTCCGAATACATGTTGCTTGCCGGGTTTTCTTGATCTCCCAAAAGAGCCTTTGCATCCGGCGCAAAATTTCCATCTTCATAAAAATCCATGTGTATCTTGTACGATTCTGAATGCCGAGCTTTGCGCTTTAAAGATGAGCGAAGACTGGATGTTTTTGACCACCGCCGCCTGAGGATAATCCGTCGTCTCACGTCAGACAGTCCGTACTGGCTGCGACGGTTTAGCGAAGATATCTCGGGCCAGACGAGTGAAGTTGATTGGACAGGTTCTCCGTCGTCCTCCTAACGAGCTTTGCTATTTTGTCCTCAATCTGGCGCGGTGGTTTAATTGGAGACGTCGACGAGTAGGACAATTAAAGAGACCGGGTTGACTTAATTGGTCAATACATGAAAGCGGTTCTGGAACCTTCGCTTTTCGGCCCCTGCAATTGAAGAAGAGACTGAGTGGAGCTATGCAGATCCGCTGCCGCAAACCGTCATGCTTTGAGAGACACCTTCCGTGACATTATTGACGCTAGATCAGAAATGTCCTCTGACTTACAACTACAAGGGTGCCCGATAGGGTGGCACAACGACATTGGGGCAGACTTGTTTACTCCATTTTGGTAACATGTGTTTCATAGAGGAACTTAATGTTTGTGGTTTTGACATTAAAGTGTTACAGTTACATTTAGCACTCCGCCCTTATTTTTATCGGTCACACTGTGCCAAAGCTAGTTATTATCACAGCTTCTCCTGTTTATTTTAAGGGCGGCCACCTAAACCCACGTCAGATCCTCGCCAATCTCGAGTTCATTCAGCATCGACCGGCGCGTGATCAACGCCAGCCGAATCGGTCTTCAGGCATTGGAATAATGACTGCAATGCAACGTGATAGTGCTCTCATGACACGCGACCGTCTCGAGTCCCTCGGCAACAAACGCAACCTAGACCTGATTGACTCGGCTCTTTTTGTCCTGGTGCTTTCTGACGAAACGACTGATCACTTTCCCGAAGTGGTGAGCATTTCATCCTCTTACACCTTGCACTTGCTGGCTGTCATGCATCCTGTCATACGTAGGCCCCACATGCACTTTGCCACTTTACTCTACCGTTAATTTGTAAGGTTAGAGACAACAGGGTGCCCCCTCCTTCTACCCCTCTGCCTGCGTTGTGAAGCCAGATTCTGTTGCAAGCGTAGGTCTTTCACTGACTGCCTTTTCGTTAGTCCGTTTTGACGGGGACATTTTGCCTCCCAAATGAGCTGCCTGGAATTTGGGAGTGATGCTTGGCTCTACAGAGGAAATGTTTGCATATTAAGAAACCATTTTCCTATCCTGGGAAGAGCTTCAAATACCAGGAGGACCCTTTTCGAAATTCATAAGCTATGTATTTAGAAAGGAAACAGACAGTAACGACTTTATTTCCTACAAATTTAAATGCTTCCGTAATTTACCTTTGAAAATCGATAACAAAAAAGACAACCTAATTTCGAGTGGAAGGTTGTTCCAAATAGAAGCATATTTGGAGGTTAAAAAGGGAAAACGGTTTGATGTGGAGCTAGGGGCTGGTAAAATTATCATGAAGGAGTTACGAGTGGCGTAAGGTCGGTTTACCGGAATAAAGGTGTTAATTTATGGGAGATAAGGACTATTGTTAACGCGAAACAGAACGCAAATACCAACTTCGAGTCTTCTTACCCAAATAAATTTAATGTGTGCTAACTGATATCTATCTGTATAATAAAATACTAGGCCCAGAAGGAAAAAATATTTAACGAGTGAAAACTCGCTGCACCTACAGTCAGTCGCGTTCATCAGACCAAAAAGTGGACAGCAGTATTCTAGTATAGGGAGAACAAACATGCGGTATAGTTTTACCTTTATTTCTGGAAGGAAAACAATTATGCGATATCAACCCACATATCTGTGCGGCCTTGGCAGAAATTCGATCTGCATGAGGCGATAATGCAAACTTATTCGTGTAAGTTAGACCCAAATCCTTTATCGTAGATCGTTCTAACAGTGGACTATTTTGGAAGATAATGGGTCCAGGAAGCTTTGCGGGACCAAAACACATGACACTACATTTGGATGGAGAAAACTCGATGGCGCTCCAACTGTTTCGGCAGCGAGAAATCCCACCATATCAACCTGAAAAAGATTCACGCGGACCGATCCGTTACGGAAACCACTCGTCCCGTTCTGCCTTGAAGGCTTACTCTCGAGCCCCAAAGCAGGCGTTCAGCGGCTAGTAGCATAGGCAGATTAAAATGATCGAAAAAAGGAGATGGCAATGGTAACTTCTTACTTATTAACCGTAACCGATCGGTCATACCCGATTCCAGGTGATGCACAGCCCGAAGATAGGGCGTAGCACTTTTGCTAACGAGTTCACGGGGTCGAGCCGCCGGCGGGACACCACTTGAGGTTGGTTATGGCTGGCTAATGATGTCTATCAAGCCAGAAATGTTCATTTCGGTCTTCCTTTATGCTTATCTCGTAAGCCGCTATGCGGTTGCTGGCGAGATGCCAGAGCGACTCTCAAGGCAGCAAGGGACGAGTGGGTTCCGAGCGCGTCAATTTATCAATCTTAATATTCCCGGTCGACACTGACAAGACAACGAGCCCTTGTCCCAAAGGTTAAAGCGTTGGACAGGTTGCATACAGAGTACACAAACAAGATTAAAACAAATATAGATTAGTCTCAACATAGCGAGTATAACTGAGCGCTTAAGTTGCGCAAAGTTTTCCCATCGACGCTCCCACAAATCGAGCTATACTTTATAGACAACGTGGAGACAAACGTTTTGAGTCCTTTCGTCTCAAACCGGGATGAAGTCTTACGTGAAACACCCCGTTTGAGAATAATACATGATCAAAACATCTCAGTAGAGCAGTTGGGAGGATGTAGCTGACCGAAGTATTTTATAATCAACTGTGCAGTCGCTCATCCAACGCGTGGGTGAGATACGAATTAAGATGGTCAAGCAGAGTTAATGTGCTTTAAACACCTAGGTGGGTGAACATTCCCAAGTATGATATTGCTCATCCA
>JAYGXS010000002.1:2346305-2357590 GCA_036362985.1 Ligula intestinalis | reverse complement strand
ACCAGTCGAGAGCGTTTAGATGTGCCAGTAGGTCAGCCGTGTTTGCTCGTCGGAATTTATGATAAAGATTATACTTTTGGGTAAATGTTTCATCCGCCTCCAATTCTAGTTCCCTATCAACTGTAAGATGATCTGAACTCCCAAGTGCGTCTAAGGATGACACTGAAAGTGGTTCGCATCCCATACAAAAATTAGGTCAAGTATGTTTGCGCCTCGAGTGGGAAAATCGACTACCTGCTCCCACATGCCAATATCTACTGCCTCAAGTAAGTTCTCGAACTTTGAAGGACCGGAGGGTGGAAACCATTGCACGTCAGGAAGGTTAAACTCGCCGGCAATCAAGCAATACTTAAGATTCAAGTCAGTTGTGGCATGAAATGCCTGCGGGAGACGAAGATCGTAGTCTGAATTGGCATTAGGTTGGCGATAAACACAGCCAGCAAGTAAGGAGTATTTGTTTTTTATAACAACTCGTAGCCAGCAGCTCTCCTTCACCGCTGTGAATTGTGGATAGTCCAACGGGAGAAATGCAAGTGGCTGCTCAATAAAGATGCAGCTTCCTCCGCCAAGGCCATTGTTTTGATCGTTTCGAACGCATGAATAGCCTAGAACAGAGAGTTCTGAGTCAGCTACACAGGCCAATGCCCATGTCTCAGTTACCATAACAATGTCTGGGCGGTTGACGAAAACCATAGTCGGAAGCAGAGGCATTTAATTAATCAGTGATCTGGCATTTAAAACGACCAATTTAAGAGGGCATGTCTGAGGTTTCGGTGGCGGGACAGCTAGGTCGTCACTGTTACCGGCTTCGACCAGAGCGATGTCCTTTTTACCTGAACTATTTTTCCCTCTCTTATTTTGAGATTGGTCTCGCCATTGGTTCTCCGTTTCTTCAGCTCTATTATTAGCTGTCTCATCTTTCTCCGATCTTTCATGGCCAAGGATCGCCATGATTTGTCGGCACGGGTATTTCGGCTGAAGTTGAAAACCATGGTAAAACTCATCACTTAATTTTAATTGTTCGGTGAGTTTCTGTGTCATATGTACACTGTCGAGTTGCAAAATAGAGGATTGTCGACGACAGTACCCCCGTCGATTTAGACGATGGGCTCCACGCGCTCCAACAAGCCGCAGCAAACGCTGAAGCAAGCCACAACACACACAGAGGCAAGCTGGTCAAGCAACACGAAAGCGACAGCAAGCAGGAGCAAGGCAGAGAACTGGCACAAGAGAAAACAGGAGTTAAGGCAGACTCGCACCGAATCATCCCGCTCGCTCACCACTCCCCCTCAATATCCGGTGTAAGGACAAAGTCAATAAGACCGGAGATGAGGGAGGGTGTAGATGGCTGTTGCAGTATTTACTCAACGCGCACACACTTACACAGCCATCTCGCTATTATGCTCCCGCTTACGCGGGAGCACCATAAAGACCACATTAAGAGGGATCCAATGCAGCCTGACTCTCATTCCTTCCTCTCCTTCCATACGTTCTCACAAACAGACGCGTACAAAAGGAGCAGCACCGTAATGGGCCCGAGTTTTCCCATCAGTTGGCAAACCATCCAAGCCACGGCTTTTAGCGCACCGTGATAGACTCAGGCGTATTCAGATTTATTATATTGAGAAGAAAAGGCGCTGAGGGTCGACCTTACTCTCTCCCGCACAGCCTGGTGACCACCTAGCTTTTCGGGCACCCGCAGTGTGGCCTTAAACCCAATGGGAGCGCGAGTGCAGTCACCAGCTCCAGCGCCTACCAGGCTGCAGGGGCCGTGGTTGGCTGAAGACTGGCATTGAATGTGCATACAAACCATTGGATCTCAGAAGGGTGAGAGCAGCCCTGCATGAAGCCTGGGCCAACACCCTCCTGAGAGGGGTAACCATTCAGTGGACGACTGAAAGCCGTTACCCATGCTCCGTTGTCGGTTGGCGTCCGGAGGCGGGGCTGAAAGGAAAGAGAGAGACAGCTGGCAAGCTGTGCAATGTGGATGGGCAGAAGAAGATCAAGAAGAAGAAGAAGAAGAAGAAGAAGAAGAAGAAAGAAGAGGAAAAGGAGGAGGTAAAGGAGAAAAGAGAGAAAAGGGAGAGAGAAAGAACGAAAAAACATCTAAAGTGAGAACTCAACTTTCCTTACAGCGGAGAAACTTCAGCGGGCTACTGAGGCTGAGGTTTGGGCTTAAGAAAGCTGAAAGAGCGGCTATTAGGAGGGTAAGTGTGGTAATGGTGCAAGTAATGGCTATAGTATGGTAGAGGCACTACAAGGCGAAGCAATAAGTTAAATCAATAAGCCTAGTGCTTTACTGGGCTGAAATGGCATACGTGGAAAAATGCAAGGTAGTTAGTCATTTTAGTACGTAGGCACTCTGTAGGGGCTGCTGCGTTGGCGCGTAGATGCGCCAGGCCTCAACGAGATTCCCATGAGTCAGCTATGTTTAACATCTCCCCTATCCCACTCTTGTCTCACAAACCTGCTAACATTCATGGAAAGCTGGACGAAATCTCTGGAAATGAATTCGACAGTCGATACGGTCTAACTTGACTTCAGCAAGGCATTCAACAAGGTTTCACACAGATGACTAAAATCAAAGCTGCACCAAATGGGTGTGACTGACAAACAATCCAAATGGTTAGCCAACTTCCTAACAGGCAGGCGTCAGCGTGTTTGTATTGGAGACACCAACACAGAATGGAAAACCGTATCCAGTAGGGTTCCGCAGGGAAGCGTTTTGAGTCCCATTACATTTCTGGTATATGTGAACGACTGCCTTGACTGCCTGATCGGTGAGAAAGTCATACAATATGTTGATTATGCCAGGTTACAGGCAATTGTAAAGAGTTGGTAATGCACCTCTTGGGCGCCTTCCAACACCTTGAAGAACAGAAAAAACCTTAAACAAACTACATATGTTGCAGCCAGTATTGGTTTTGTTTCAGGTTTTTTGTTTTGTCAATACTGGGCGAGATAGGGAGTTTGTTTCAAGTGAAAAAAAACCTGCCTTCAAAGGTATGATACAAACGGAATAAATGTACAGTTGTAAGCTGAGTTGACTCATCAGCAGGAGAACTGTTTCATATCGTTTAGAAACATTAGTTCCAGACGGAGAGGGTTGGCACAAGAACACAGTGTTCTCAGTCTTCCTTCAATGGTTGTCGGCAAAAGTTGCGCGCTATCGGCTGAAGTGTTAGCAAACTGCGGGCAGCTGCTTCAGCAGCATTATCTTCAGCATGAAGCCTGGCGGGGTTCAAAGTCCACGAACGCCATCACAGTGAAAGAGAGATTCCACCGAGTCAGCACCCAAAATTCATGAAATTTGACCTGAATGTAGAAAACTAGTTATGGTTCTCTTAAACAAAGGTTGTTTTTGCTGGGTTTTAATACTTTTGGGCAGCTTATTCCAGATTGATATGGCATTTACTGAAAAGAATTGCCGGTACTTAACTGTACGTGCCATAGAAAGAAATAAAAATACGTCTCGATGACTGGCACGTTGAGAGTGCTCAAGCTGCCTTATTGTACTAAGGGGATTAAAGATTTGACCATTCAAAAGTTTAAACAGCATAAAAAGACCCTTCTGCAATCGACGAAGCCATAGGGGATCCAGCTTTATAAGTTCGCACCTTTGTTAGTAGGTTAAGTAATGGTGTTCTGTAGTGAAAACTCTTCTAGTGAAGAAGTGCTGCACCGATTCTATTTTCTTCCGTTCACGAGTGCGCAGAAGACTGAATAGGGACGAGCAGTATTCAAGACTAGGTCTCACGTACATATTATAAAGACTAGTTCTTACCTTGATAGTCTTAAAATTTCTAAGGATAAATCAGGTGGTTCGGCGTGCTTTCGAGATTATCAGGGTACAGTGCTCTGACAAATTGAGACTATTAGAGTAGGATATGCCCAAATCCTTGATAACTCCTGTGACATTTAATTCGTGGCCGTCAATGCTTAATTCCGGTTGACGATCGTCGCCAACAACCATAACGGAACATTTGTGCCATGAAAGAATGAGGCGCCATGTGCAACACCACTGGGCGAAGGCCTGAAGATCCTTTTCTATCAGCTCGAGCACGATGTTGCGATCTGCCGGTTTATATCGATAAGCGAATTTCAAATCATCATTGTACATGAAGGGTCTGCCATACTAAAAAGAATCTGAAACGTCGTTGACAAACAGACAAAATAGGAGCGTACCCAGTACACTACCCTGTATAACTCCACTCCTCACATGCATGGGGTTGGAGATAACATTGGAAATTTTTACTCGTTGTGTGCGAGCATCCAAATAGGAAGATATGAAGTTCAGAGGCTTGCTATCTATGCCGAAGGAGGCTAGTTTCAGAAGGAGGAGGTTATGATCGACCCGATCAAATGCCTTAGTAAAATCAAAATAGACGCTATAAGTGGCAAAACCGCTGCCTCTAGATTGCAGCACATAATCAAAGAAAGAGAGCTGGCAGGTGTCACAAGATCGTTTCGCGATAAAGCCATGTTGAACTGTATTGAGCATGTTGTTCTCTGTCAAGTGACGCATCATCTTTTCTTTGATTAAGGTCTCCAAGATCTTCAAGGCTGCGGGAAGTGTATTTATTGGCCTAAAAATGTCGAAGGAGGGCGATCGGCCATGCTTGCGAATAGGCATTATGTGCGATTCCTTCCACAACGAAGGAAAGATTTCGCTCTCAAGAGCAAGATTAAATACCTTACATAAAATAGATGGAAAGATATCATTCGCTTCAGCTTTGAGAAGGCTAACTGGGACGCCATCTTGTCCTGGACAATAGGATTGACGATAACGACGAATGGCTACAGTCACATCCCAGACGGTAAAACTTATGGTTTCGATTACGGCACCCGTCCAAGCTTTGATAGCAGGAGGTGCAGCGAACGGGCTTTCACTAAACGTTTTGGAAAGGAACGCATTGAAGCTATCGGTGGTCAACTTAGCGTCAACTACGGGGTTTCCTAAAGCATCTTGAAGTATGAGGTGTTGCGTTTTCCTCGGCGCTTTTACTGTACACAAAAAGAGTTTCGCAACATTAAGGGAAAGATTTTCAGCGAAGTGGGCCTCATCGGCTATCTTTTTTTCTTCGGAGAGCTCCTTAGCCTGCTCAAAGATCAGTGTGATCAAGGGCAGAACGGTACTGTCGTTTTGCCGATACAACCGACGAGATAGTTTACGCAGCCTACGACGGAAAGACAGAGGAAGCTACACTTCATGTTTGACATGTATTACTTACTTACGGGGGACAAAGTGGGGGATGAGTGGATCCAACACTTTGTACAGTGCATCGGTACAAACATTAACATCCAAACATTGGAAAAATTCAGACCAGTCGAGAGCGTTTAGATGTGCCAGTAGGTCAGCCGTGTTTGCTGATCAGATGTCATGATAAAGACTATACTTTTTGGAAAATGTTTCATCCGCCTCCAGTTCTAGTTCACTAACAACTGTAAGATGGTCTGAACTCCCAAGTGCGTCTAAGGATGACACTGAAAGTGGTTCGCATCCCATACAAAAATTAGGTCAAGCATGTTTGCGCCTCGAGTGGGAAAATCGACTACCTGATCCCACATGCCAATATCTACTGCCTCAAGTAAGTTCTCGAACTTTGAAGGACCGGATGGTGGAAACCATTGCACGTCAGGAAGGTTAAAATCGCCTGCAATCAAGCAATACTTAAGATTGAAAACAGCTGCGGCATGAAATGCCTGCGAGAGAAAAAGATCGTAGTCTGAATTGGCATTAGGTGGGCGATAAACACAGCCAACAAGTAAGGAGTATTTTTTTTTCGAACAACTCGTAGCCAGGAGCTCCCCTCATTTGCTGTGAATTGTGGATAGTCCAACGGGAGAAATGCAAGTGGCTGCTTAATATAGATGCAGCTTCCTCCGCCACGGCCGTTGTTTCGATTGTTCCGAACGCATGAATAGCCTAGAACAGAGGGTTATGAGTCAGCTACGCAGGCCGATGCCCATGTTTCAGCTACCATAACAATGTCTGGGCGGTTGACGAAAACCATAGTCGGAAGCAGAGGCATTTAATTAATCAGTGATCTGGCATTTAAAACGACCAATTTAAGAGGGCATGTCTGAGGTTTCGGTGATGGGACAGCTAGGTCGTCACTGTTACCGGTTTCGACCAGAGCGATGTCCTTTTGACCTGAACTTTTTTTTCCCTCTCTTATTTTGAGATTTGTTGCGCCATTGGTTCTCCGTTTCTTCAGCTCTATTATTAGCTGTTTCATCGTTCTCCGCTCTTTCAACTCGTAATCCGGCTGAAAAAAACTTGCGAATGCAGACTCCGTAAGGATGGTTTGCGCTCTAGCAAGAGTTTCGCCTGTGCTTCAGTTTCTAAAATAACTTTTAGAGGTCATGGCCGAGAAGTTGATTCTGGAGCTGTTGGAGCGTTCCCTATTCGAAATGCCTTAAGAATGCGAAAAGACGCGCCTGGTTTTAGCAACGGTTTGGCGTAGACTCGCATAAGACCCACGTCATGGTCAATTCATTCTTGTGCAATTGACGACTCTGACTCTGGGGCCCCCTTTAAAACTATTTTCTGCTTGCGAATCAATGGGGCATATGTTGCGAGCTCACGTGTTTCAGCCGGGGGAGCAATTGTATCCGGTACACGCGGTTCTGATGTACTGGCTATTGGGTAAGCTGAATGCAAACCCGTGAACCGTTTGGCTTTCTTAGGCTTATGCCTCTTTTGATTTATTATCTTGTCAAACTCTTGGTCATCGCTTTCTTGTGCAGAGTCGAGCAAAGATGTGGTGCTTGGATGCAAATCCCGATAATTGCTACTGTCGCTTAAGCCGAGTGACGATGGTAAAGCCCGTGGGCTTAACACATGATCCGATATGCAGGTTTCAGGCGTGTCGACAGACATGTCCAAATCCAAGTCAATATCAGCGTCAACTCGTTCTTGTGCAATTGTTGACGCTATCTCTGGAGCCCCTTTTACAACTATATTCTGCTTGTGACTCACTGGTGCATCTGTTGCGAGCTCACGAGTTCCGACCAAGCGGCCATCTGTATCTGGTACTAAAGGTTTGATGGGTCCTGATGTGCCGGTTTTTGGGTTAGCTGACTGCGCATTCCTGGCCCATTTAGACTTTCGAGCCTTTCTAGCCCTATGCTTTTTTGGCTTCATGATCTTATCGACCTCTGTATCGTCGCTTTCTAATGCGGCACCAAGCAACGATGTGACGCTAGGACGCAAATGCAGATCATTGTTAGTGCTGCCTGAGCAGAGTAACGATGGCGTAAAATGCATTTATTTTAGTTTCTTTGCGATCGAGTGAGATGCCCGCTGGTTTACTTGGTTCGGCAGATGATATGCGCGTTTCAGGTTTACCGGCCGAGGCTATCTGAGCATATGTACTATTATTTATCCCCGGTTTTTGGCCGACAAGGGCTGTTGTAACCGCTGTATAAGAAATATGCGTTTTTAGATGGGCTATCTCTTGTTTCAGTTTATTTACCTCGGAAAGATCGAAACAATGGCCGTGGCGGAGGAAGCTGCATCTATATAAAGCAGTCACTTGCATTTCTCCCGTTGGACTATCCACAATTCACAGCGGTGGAGGAGAGCTGCTGGCTACGAGTTGTTATAAAAAACAAATACTCCTTACTTGTTGGCTGTGTTTATCACCCACCCTAATGGCAATGCAGACTACGATCTTTGTCTCTCGCAGGCATTTCATGCCGCAGCTGACTTGAATCTTAAGTATTGCTTGATTGCAGGCGATTTTAACCTTCCTGACGTGCAATGTTTACCACCATCTGGTCTTTCAAAGTTCGAAAACTTACTTGAGGCAGTAAATATCGGCATGTGGGATCAGGTAGTCGATTTTTCCACTCGAGGAGCAAATATACTCGACCAAATTTTTTGTAGGGGATGCGAACCACTTTCAGTGTCATCCTTCGATGCACTTGGGAGTTCAGATCATCTTACAGTTGATAGTGAACTAGAACTGGAGGCGGATGAAACATTTTCCCAAAAGTATAGTCTTTATCATAAATTCCGCCCAGCAAACACTTCGGACCTACCGGCACATCTAAACGCTCTCGAATATTCTGAATTTTTCCAATGTTTTGATGTAAATGTTTGTACCGATGCACTGAAAAAAGTGCTGGATCCACTCACCCTCCTCTTTGTCCCCGTAAGAAAGTAATACATGTCAAGGATGAAGTGTATATTCCTCCATCTTTCCGTCGTAGGCTGCATAAACTCCCTCGTCGCTGGCATCGGCAAAACGACACTACCGTTTGGCCCTTGATCACACTGATCTTTGAGCAGGCTAAGAAGCTCTCCGAAGAAAAGAAGATAGCCGATGAGGCTCACTTCGCTGAAAATCCTTCCCTTAATGTTGCAAAACTCTTTTTGGGTACAGTAAAAGGGGAAGCATAGTCGATCGACGTCATTCGAAAACTTAAGGCCAATAAATACACGTTCTGCAACCTCGAAGATCTTGGAGACCTTAAACCAAAGAAAAGATGATGCGTCACTTGACAGAGAACAACCTGCTCAATGCAGCTCAACATGGCTTTCTCGAAAAACGATCTTGTGACACCTGCCAGCTCTCTTTCTTTGATTATGTGCTGCAATCTAGAGACAGTGGTTTTGCCATTTATAGCGTCTATTATGATTTTACTAAGGCCTTTGATCGGGTCAATCATAACCTTCTCCTTCTGTAACTGGCCTCCTTCAGCGTAAATAGCAAGCCTCTGAACTTCATATCTTCCTATATGGATGCTCGCACACAACGAGTAAAAATTTCCAATGTTATCTCCAACCCCACGCATGTAAGGAATGGATTTATACAGGGTAGTTACTGGGTCCGCTTCTATTTTGTGTGTTTGTCAACGACGTTTCAGATTCTTTTCAGTATGGCAGACCCTTCATGTACAACGATGATTTGAAAGTCACTTACCGATATAAACCGGCAGATTGCAACATCATGCTCGAGCTGATAAAAAATTATCTTCAGGCCTTTGCCCAGTGGTGTTGCACATGGTGCCTCACCCTTTCATGGCAAAAATGTTCCGTTATGGTTGTTGGCAACGATCATCAACCGGAATTAAGCATTGACGGCCACGAACTAAATGCCCCAGGCGTTATCAAAGATTTAGGCGTTTCCTACTCTAAAAGTCTCAATTTGTCAGAGCACTGTGCCCTGGTAGTCTCGAAAGCACGCTGAACCACCTGATTTATCCTGAGAAATTTTAAGACTATTAAGGTTAGAACCAGCCTTTATAATATGTACGTGAGACCTAGTCTTGAATACTGCTCGCCCCTATTCAGTCTTCTGCGCACTAGTGAACGGAAGAAAATAGAATCGGTGCAGCACTTCTTCACTAGAAGTTTTTTTCACTAGAGAACACCGTAACTTAGCCTACCAACAAAGGTGCGAACTTATAAAGCTGGATCCCTTGTGGCTTTGTAGATTGCAGAAGGGTCTATTTTAACTGTTTAGACTTTTGAATGGTCAAACCTTTAATCCTCTCAGTACAATAAGGCAGCTTGAGCACTCTCAACGTGCCAGTCATCGAGACGTATTTTTATTTCTTTCTATGGCACGTACAGTTAAGTACCGGGAAATTCTTTTCAGTAAACGCCTTATCAATCTGGAATTAATTGCCCAAAACTTTTAAAACCCAGCAAAGCTACCCTATGTTTAAGATAGCTATAACTAGTTTTCTACATTCAGGACAACTTTCACGAATTTTGGGTGCTGACTCGGCGGAATCTCTCTTTCACTCTGATGGCGTTCGTGGACTTTGAATCCCGCCAGGCTTCATGCTGAGGATAATGCTGCTGAAGCAGCAGCCCGCAGTCTGCTAACCCTTTAGCTGATAGCGCGCAACTTTTGCCGACAACCATTGAAGGAAGACTAAGAACATTGTGTTCTTGTGCAAACCCTCTCCGTCTCGAACTTATGTCCTCAAACGATATGCAACATTTCTCCTTCTGATGAGTCAACTCAGCTTACAACTGTACATTTATTCCGTTTGTATCATCCCTTTGAAGGCAGGTTTTTTTCACTTGAAAAAAACTCCCTATCTCATCCAGTTTTGACAAAACACAAAACCTGAAACAAAACCAATACTGGCTGCAACATATGTAGTTTGTTTAAGGTTTTTTCTGGTCTTCGAGGTTTTGGAAGGAACCCAAGAGGTGCATTACCAACTCTTTACAATTGCCTGTAAACTGGCATAATAAAAATATTTTATTATTATTTTAGGCCAGGAAGCAACGTCGCTACAATACCAGCCGATGCAACAGATTAAAATTTTTTGCCATCTTTGCGCAGTTCGGCAAGGAGCAACTTATCGATAAATAAATAAATTTTATATTTTAGGTCCGGAGGGCCTCGTTATTGCAAACTTAGTGCTTTGGATAAATAAATACAAGGTTGATAAATGCTGCTCTCCGTGAAAAAACTACATAGGCAGCGGGTGCGTTTCGTAGCGTTCGTAGATTAATTCATTTTCACCAACATATCGTCGTTTTAATGTAGTAGTCAACACTCTCTTAAACGCATGGTGAACTAAGAAGGAAGCAGTGAAAAAAACTCCTACCATTAAATCTGGGGCAGAGTTCAGCGAACCCCGTTTAAAAAAACAGGATATAGGACTGTTGATGAGAACGTGTGAAAGTTGGAAACGCTTCTTGTAATTGGAGAAATCATATAACAGCAGAGGCTGTCGTTCACCACTGTAACACGGCCCGCCTTGCTTCATGATCAACCACTACAGAGGTGAGACCGGAGGAGGCCATCGCGAACAACAGAGTCAGGAAGATGAGGGAACGGCAGAGGTCACCTGATCATCAACGAAACGCCGGAGATTTGGAATTTGGAATTTATATTTTTCAGCGCCAGTACGGCACTATCTATACAAAGTTAATTTCGAAAAAAATAAAAAATTAAAATTCAAAAAATAATTTGACAATATGTGCAAGTAGACGTAGAAAGTCGTAATAATGTCAGCAGAAATTGTCCTTTTGGGGCAACATAAGCAATGTTTTGCAGGTAATTTTGAACTAAAAACGAAAACTTATGGCAGTTAAAAAAAACTCTTACAGTGAAAATGGAGACAGTGTTCAACGGGCCTCCATGTTCAAAAAGTTTGCAAAAGAAAAAACTGCTTAGGATGATAGTAAAAGAGCAGAAATAGGTGTATGTGGTCTGATGAAGGCGAGTATTCAACGAAACTGCCGCATTTTAGACTGAGTACTTCCGCGTGGCTTCGTGTGATTCAGCGGTGGTTAATGGAAACATCTAGGT
>JAYGXS010000002.1:2263195-2340365 GCA_036362985.1 Ligula intestinalis | reverse complement strand
TATGAACAGTGACAGCAAATGGCAGGTGTAGATGCGCTGATGAACTGCGTTTCGCTGAAGTGTTTATGACCCATTTGATAGACACCATTGGTTGATCAACTGCGCCGTCTCTGAGTGCGTTTGTTTGTGTTGTCTGACCAGCTGGTGTTCAGGATATGTTTGGCTGATGAAGGCTTATAAGCCCAAAACAGTTCTGTATAAAGTAACCGCCAAATGCTGTCATGCCACCGTACTGCTATTATGACTTGACCGGCATCAGCCTGGCAGGCGGTCACCCGTTGGTGACCTCTGACGAACACATGAACTTTGTTTAGTTCGGAAGCCTATTCGATCGGTGTTCGCACATTTGTGAGTGAATATATACCCTATGAACAGTGACAGCAAATGGCTGGTGTAGATGCGCTGATGAACTGCGGTTCGATGAAGTGTTTATGACCCATCTGATAGACACCAGTGTTGGGCCAACTGCGCCATCTGTGAGTGCGTTTGTTTGTGTTGTCTGACCAGCTTGTGTTAAGGATATTTTTGGCGGATGAAGGCTTATAAGCCCAAAACCGTTCTGTATCAAGTAACCCCCAGATGCTGTCATAGCCCACTTGCTGTTTTTACGAATTGGCCGGCATCGGCCTGGCAGGAGGTCACCCGTTGGGACCTCTGACCACCACATGAAGTTTGTTTTGTTCGAAAGCCTATTCGATTATATAGCCGATCAGCAGTGATAGCAGATGGCTGGTGGTGAGGCACTGATGAACCGTTGTTCGATTAAGTGCAGTTATCTGACCTCTTGATTCTATCAGGTGGGTCATTAGCACTTCATTTAACCGCATTTCATCAGCGCCTCACCACCTGCCATTTGCTGTCACTGCTGTCGGGTATATATTCACTCAGAAATGTGCGAACATCGATCGTATGGGCTTCCGAACTAAACAATGCTCGCCTGGTGGTCAGAGGTCCCCAACGGGTGACTGCCTGCCAGGCCGATGCCGGCCAAGTCATAATAGCAGTAAGGCGGTTATGACAGCATGTGGATGTTACTTGATACAGAACTGTTTTGGGCTTATTAGCCTTCGTCAGCCAAGCATAACCTTGAACACCAGCTGATCGGACAACACAAGAAAACGCACTTACAGACGGCGCAGTTGGTCCACCACTGGTGTCTATAAGATGGGTCGTAAGCTGTTTATCGAACCACATTTCTTCAGCACGTCGCCACTTGCCATTTCCTTTCACTGCTGATGGAATATATATTCACTCAAAAATGTGCAAACACCGATAGTATCAGTATCAGTATATTGAGGGTATGTAGGAAAAATTCCTTTGAGTGCCCTATTTGTACATATGTGCAGTGGTAGCAAAAAATTTGTTGCTGAGACTGTTGGCGATGCCAGTTGTCCTAAGTCATAGGATGAAAATAGGAGCAGACAGTGAAAAAACTCCTCAGGAATTTTTAGGAGAAAAACTGTCGCCCTTGTGGGGGTAATGCGTGGGATTTAGGAGAAAAAAGGGGGTTCCCACTGGGGTGGGGCATTGCAAAGGTTCCCAGGATCATCACCGTGTGGAAGCCACGTCCTGATTCTTCCTTGCTGATTGCAGAGTCCGCCACGGAACTGGAAAAACAGAGGCATCCGTCCAGATCGTCGAGAGTCCGCTTTGGGTCGAACCAAGGGTGACTATTTAGACCGGCAGGTCTGGCTGATAAGATCGCCAGCGGGTAATCATGGTACGCAGATAGCCAAGTAGGGTAGACCGCGGAGAACTTCGCATGAGGCTATGCGTGGGAGGGCGTTATAAATAGCAAACGTGAATGGATATAAAAATTAATACTACTGAAAATTTGAAAGTAGCATTATTGTTATTGCAAATTGTCAGTTCCGATCCATCGTGCACTGCTATATCGATCCAGTTTTTGCTTAAAACCCTCTAGCGATTCCGACATAACAACGTCCTGAGGGAGCGCATTCCACGCTCCGACCACCCTTTTTGAAAAGAAGTGTTTCCGAGCGTCCAGCCTGGCCCCTGTCACCTTTAATTTGAGGGGATGACCCCTCAGATTCGTGGTCATTGCTAATTCGAAAAAATCCCCTGATATAAGACAGCAGTCTTGAAGACGTAATACACGGAATGCTAGTATCAGGTCCCCCCGAAGCTGCCTGTAGCGCAAAGGGAAGAGGTTGAGATTCGACAGCCGTGTTTCATAAGGCTGCGAGCCCTGCCCCATAACAAGTTTGGTTGCGCGCCGTTGTACCTTTTCCAGGATGTTGATGTCTTTCCTGGCCCAATTTCTCCAAGCTTGGATAGCGGATTCTAGATGCGGTCGTACGAAGGTTCCGAAGACTTTTGTGAAGCACTCTTCATTGAAGGTAGAAAAAGCTCGTTTGACGAGGTATAGGATCGACATCGCGGACTTGGCTACCTTTGTGCAATGCAGGGATGGTTTAAGCGAGGGTGTGATCCAGACTCCCAAGTCTTTCTGGGCGTTCACTTCCTTCAATGGTATGTCATTCAGTCGGTTAGCCGTGCCGTTTGAAGAACCGGATTTGCCAACTCGAATGGTGGTGCACTTGCTCTCATTGAACGGTAAGAGCCAGTCCGCCGACCATTTTTGAAGTCTATTTAAATTTTCCTGTAAGTGCACTTCGTCAGCCACAGTTCGAATTTCGCTCCAAAGTTTTATATCATCGGCACACATGGCGATGCCGCAATCCAGTTCGCGGACACAGTCGTTGATGTAGATAACAAACAAAATAGGGCCGAGAACGGAGCCTTGGGGAACACCACTCTCAACCTCAACCTTGTCTGACTGTTTGTCGCTGATGTGGACAGTTTGCGAGCGACCGATTAGGAAGCTTTTTTATCCACGTAAGGAGCCTACCCCTTACTCCTATGCGGCTGAGTTAATAAAGGAGGTGGTGGTGCGGCACGCTATCAAAAGCCTTTTTGAAGTCAATATAGACAGCATGCACTGAGTTTCCACTATCGACTGCCTCAGTCCACCGTTCTAAACAGTAGAGCAAGTTTGTAACGCAGGACCTACCTCTACGAAAACCATGCTGAGCATCCGATAGCAGATGGTTTTGTTCCAGGAACTGCATAAGTTGTTTCTTGATAATTTTTTCCATGATTTTGCAACAGATTGCAGTAAGGCTGACTGGTCGGTAGTTATTCGCTGAGACCCGGCTTCCCCCCTTGTATAGCGGTGTAATCCTCGCGGATTTCCAATCTACTGGTAGGCATCCTGTTTCGAAGGAGGTTTGGAAGAGCATAGAGAGTGGTTTGGCCAACTCATTGGTGAGCTCCTTCAAAATCTTGGCTGGTACGTTGTCGGGACCTGGTGACTTAGATTCTTTTAAGCTTAAGAGTTCCTTAAGAACAGCAGCCTCGGGGAATTGGACAGTCTCAACTACTGTATCCGCTTCGGTGTCGTGGGTGGGGTGATCGTATGCCGTTTCCTTTGTGAAGACTGATTTGAAAATTTTCGACAGATGATCAGCCTTCGCTTCATCATCTATCAAGTCTCTTCCCTCAGCGGTCCTTAGCAGGGGAATCGGATCCTTGTTTTTGGTACTCTGCCTGAGATAACTGTAAAACAGTTTGGGGTTCACTGTGGCCCGGTTTAGCAAGTCTGCTTCGAAAGCCCGTCTTGTTTTGAGAATAAGACCCTTGACCCGGTTTCTCTGAGTTTTGTAGGCACTGACAGATGCAGAAGTCCTGTCTGCTAGCATTTTTTCCACAGCTTCCGCTTTTTGTTCACTTCTATTTTTAAGGCCTGCGTAAGCCATTGCGGTCTAGTGTTCACCTTTTTCCGCGAAATCGGACGGTGGTTGTCGATGAGTCTGTGCAGTGTGGTCCGGAACGCTTCCCAGTCCGCAGTTATGTTTCCAGAAAATAGAGTTTCCCAATCGGCGCGCGTGAGTTCGGTCTTCATTCGATCGAAATCGCCTCGCCAAATATTTCGTCTGGCTGTTGAGGGTCTCTCCGGTATTGAGAATAACGAGTACTCCCATAGCAGTACAACATGGTCGCTTTTACCTAGTGGTGGGAGACATGACACTTCATCGATGCTGTCCTGCGAGGTCCAGACAGTTGGACTGTTGGCCATCGCGCATCCTTGTCGGAAAAGTGACGTGTTGCGTGAGAAATAACTTCAGAGTCATGCTCAGAAGGCAGCTGTCGAAGGTTAGATTGGAGCTATGTGCGCAGGCCGCACCCCAGTCTATGTGAGGCGCGTTAAAGTCCCCCACAATCAGGATGTCCGATCGTGCAGTAATCTTTTCCAGTTCCTCTAGCAAGGAGGCATCAACTACTGGCTCTCTTCTCGGTGGTCGGTAGAGTGTCAGTACATCGAGGTTGGGTGCACCGGGTACTTTAATGGACAGCCAGATGGCCTCGGAAGTACACGCCAGTTTATCCGTTTTGTCTAAAACTGTGAGTCCATTTTTCACGTATGTTGCTACGCCACCGCCTTGACGACCTTCTCTGTCTTTTCTGAACAGTCGATAGCCAGGCATGGATACCTCGCCGTCGGCTACCTGTTCAGACAGCCAAAATTCCGTTATTGAAACTATATCTGGTGATAACTCAAAGGCATGAATCTTCAGCTCGTCAAGCTTTGAAAGCATACTCTGTGCATTTGTGTACATGAAAGTTAACTTTCTGTTTGCTCGAGAATTTGTTACAGTCAGGCTCTCCCCGCCCCTTTCCGGATCGACTGTGCGGTCATCCGGGGAGGACCTTTCCTGGGGGAGAACAGTGGACGCTGGACCACTTGGTTGTTGTAAATAACCAAATGTTTTTCCCCTTCGTTCTGCCTCTGTATGTTTTTCGATTGGGCTCAATCCTCCCTCTACTGAGCCGACTGTGTGGTTATCCGGAACGGACCTATCCAAGGTGAGAACAATGGACGTTGAATCACTTGGTTGTTGTAAATAACCAAGTTTTGTTCGCCTTTGCTGGCCCGCTCCCTCTTTTCGGAAACAAGTTGACGACGTTTGTTCCGTTCTGCAGCTGAGAACTCCTGTTGAAAAAAAACTCCCGGGTCAGAGTCTTTTATTTTAAAACGCCTAGATAGAATGAGCTTGGCGTCTTGGCTTCTTGTCATGACCACTTTCAGAGGTCTGGGACGTGCCGTTCCAGTTGGGCTCTCAGGCCGTTTGCCAAGGTGGAAGGCCTTTTCGCACTCTAATGGTACATTGGGTCCCAGCATTTTGTTCATAAGGGCATGGAAGAGCTGGACATCTGCGGAATGCCGGTCCATGGGAGTGGCTGCGGTTGATTCCGTTAATCCCTGTATGATGATGCTGGCTTCTCTCTTAGTGCCATTTTTCGTGCCTACGACACTGTTGCTTGCTTGCTCGTTAACAGCTCTTGTGCTGCTATTGTGACCATCTTGTGTGCGACCGGACTCTATGGTTGATGTGCTGCCCTCGTTTTCTACTGTGGACTTCAGGCTCGGGCCTGCGACACTGTCACCCACTTTCTGGTTAATAGCAGTACTGGCAGTGGATTCCGGTAGACCTGGTATTACGAAACTTTTGCCCCTATCGGTGACTTTCTGCGTCCCCTCTACGCCGTCGGTCACTTCTTGGTGCAACGCTTTCGTGTTTTCCTTCGTGTCTTTGCTGACGGCAGCCTGTACTTTACGTGGCAAACCAATCGTGTTTTTGTTGTTAACGGTGAGATTGTTTAAACTCGCCTCAGCGGTGGCTGATTGGTCTACTGTGGGGGCCTTAACCGTAAGTATGGGCTCCCTGGTATCTGTCTCCGCGGCAGCCTGCACTTTACGGGGCAAACCAATCGTGTTTTTGTTATCTACGGCGAGATTGTTTAAACTCGTCTCAGCGGTGGCTGATTGATCAACTGTGAGGGCGTGCACTGTAAGTATTGGCTCCCTCGTTTGTTTTTCGGCGGCTTCCTTCGCTTTCATCGCTTTGTGTGCATCGGACCGCAGTTTTTGGTGCAAATACTGTCTCTTTTTCTTCTCCCAGCTCTTCTCCGATCCCCTTTTGTGCAATTTTACTAGTTTTGACCTGTAAAGAGGGTGAGACTGGTTGGTCAGGTAGACGCTTCCCTATTCTCCTGGCCGTTTTGATGATCCCAGAACCTGAACTTTCTTGGGACGGTAGATTAGGGCTTGTTTGTGTTTGCTTCTCTTCAGTTTTAATCGCGCTTGGACCGATTGCCTGGTGCCTGGTAGCGACTTCCGTCAAGACGGATTCTAGCTGCTGATTTCCACTGGTTTCATCTAGTGGCTTTAATGCGCCATGCTTGAGAAACCATGTGATAACATCCCCTAGTAAATCTATACGTGACTCCAATTTTGATATTTTCGGGCAATGTTTGCAATGTTCACATGCCGTCGGGCAATGCGTGTCATCCGTGTCACTGTTCTCACCCTTCTGTGAATTGTGCGAGGTGGTCATAGTGGCCGTAGGGTTTATACCCTTGTCTCTTATGTCGCACTGTTTGTCATACGGGACAGTTGGGTCGTGGAGTTCGTTGGCAGAATTTATCGTGTTAACTCTGTCAATACACTTATCTTTCTGTGACTTGCAGAGCCGGGTTGCAGTGGCCGAGCGGACTAGACGTTCGCCTCCTAAATCGCAGGTCGAGGGATCAACGCCGACTCCGGAAAAAACTTTTTCTTCACCTAGGACAGTTGGGTCGTTGGCGGATTTTATCGTGTCAACCCTGTCAATGCACATAACTTTCTGTGAGCCGCGTAGCTGGGTTGCAGTGGCTAAGGCAGTTTGGTCGTGGAGTTCGTTGGCAAAATTTATCGCGTCAACCCTGTCAATGCACTTAACTTTCTGTGAGTCGCAAAGCGGGGTCGTAGTGGCCGAGCGTCTAAGACGTTCGCCTCCTAAATCGAAGGTCGGGGGATCGACGCCGGCTTCCGAAAGGGCTTTTTCTCCATCCACAGTTTGGTCGTGGACTTCTAAGTTCTGCATGCTAAAACTTTAGCTCAAACGTTATACTTATAAACTATTGCGGCGTCGGTCAGACTAGACGTTTCAGCAACCGAGAAAGTGTAGTCTAATAGCTACTACCAGGGAGTATATTGGCGTAAGGAAAAGACAAACGATAAGGTGTCCTTAATTATAGGAATAAAGTTTTCTAGCGATTATACACCGAGATGGTGTAGTCTAATAGTTGGAGTATGCTGTCCAGGCCTGGCGTCCGTGGTTCACGAAGTATTACCTGCACCTGAAACGAGTGCAGGCGAGGGCTACGAAGATGGTCAAGAATCTTAGTCATCTGCCTTATGAAGACAGACTGACCGAACTTGATCTTTTCCCTCTCAATTATAGGCAACTCCGCGGGGACCTCATACAAACCTACCGAATTGTTAGAGGCCAAGACTGCGCCCTAGAATTTTATGATTTCTTCGAATTGGCTCGGACTGACCATCTGCGAGGTCATCCTTTTAAACTACAGAGGAAACCGGCCCGTATCGACGTTCGACGAAACGCCTTCTCGCAGAGGGTCATTGGAGCGTGGAACGGACTCCCGGAAGATGTGGTCCTCTCAGATACTGTTGACATTTTTAAACACAAACTTGATTCTCATTTGCTGAGAAACTGTAGCAGATATAATGAACAAAGTGTCAGTAGCAGCACCTTGCAACTGGCTCACACTGATCGCTGATGTTAAGCCTACATTTGTACATTTGTATTATGTACTATTGTTACGGTGGACCTATTATGCGATTTTGGTTATGAATAGGGAGCTCAAGTGCGAAAGCCTTCTTTCCTTAATAAAGTGACTTAAAGTGACTTAAACTGGTACTAATTTGGGCTGAAAAAAGCAAGATATAAAATGATAAGGTGGCCTTTACTTAGATAATTATAGTCTTCTAGTAATTATACACAGCAGTATATAAATATAACGACTCAGCCTGTCCGTGGATACTCCTCAGAACCCTGACGAGACTGATTGGGACAATTAGACTATGCAGGCCGAGCCAATATTTCCAGTGAGATGCCCGATTTGGAGAAGAGTTCCTCGTCGAGCGGTGGGGGTATCGAAGGAAATTGGACGGAAGATTGTTTAGAATAATAGGTTTTTTGATTCAATTTTTGTCCAAAGACGGTATTTTTCTGTATAAAACTTGAAATATAATCGCCTTGGTTTTGCTCGAAAATTCAAACCATGCGGGTTCAATTCAATTCAGGCTTCAGAGCTAAACAAATTTCATATGCTGGTCAGAGGTCCCCAACAGGTGACCGCCAGCCAGGCCGCTTCAAGCCAAGTCATAATAGCAGTAAGGTGGGTATGACAGCACCTGGGGTATCTTGATACATAACTCTTTTGGGATTATTAGGCTTCATTAGCCAATCATAACCTTGAACACCAGCTTATCGAACAACACGAAAAAATGCACTTACAGACGGCACAGTTGGTCCACCACTGGAGTCGAAACGATGGGTCGTAAGCACTTCAGGGAGCCGCATTTCATCAGCACGTTTCCACCTGCCATTTGCTGTCACTGCTGATTGGGTATATATTCACTCAGAAATAATCGAACTACGATCGAATAGGCTTTCGAACTTAACAAAGTTCATGTGGTCATCAGATGTCCCCAACGGGTGACCGCCTATTAGGCCGATGCCAGCCAAGTCATGATAGCAGTAAGGAGGGTATGATAGCATCTGGGGTAAATTTATACAGATATGTTTGCGCATTATTAGCCTTCATTGGCCAAGCATAACCCTGAAAACCAGCTGGTTGGACAACAAAAACAAATGCACTCACATACGGCGCACTTGGTCCACACATGAAGTCTATCAGATGGGTCGTAAGCACTTCATCGAAACAGAGTTCATCATCGCCTCGCGACCTGCTATTTGCTGTCGCTGCTGATCGGGTATATCTTCACTCACGAATGTGCGAACACCGATCAAATAGGCTTCCGAACTAAACAAAGTTCATGTGGTGGTCAGCGGTCCCCAACGAATGACCACCTGCCAGGCCGATTCCGGCCAAATCATAGTAGCAGTAAAGGGGGTATGACAGCATTTGGGGGTCAATTGATGCATAAATGTTTTGGGCTTTCTAACATTCCACAGCCAAGCATAACCCTGAACACCAGCTGATCGGACAACACAAACAAACGCACTCACAGACGGCGCAGTTGGTCCAGCACTGGTTTCTATCAGATAATGATAATAATTTTTATATTTAAGGCCCAAGGGGCCCTGTCGTTACAAACTTAGTAATAATCATAATAATAATTTGTATATTTAGGGCCATAGGGGCCTGGTCGTTACAAACTAAGTGCTATCGTGAAAATAAAAATAATGGTGATAAGCAGTGAACTCTTATAAAATAATTGTCATCGGCAGTAAAAAAAACTCCTAAATCAGTGGATGAGTTCAGCGGGCCACCGAGTTCAAACAAATTTTAGGAGAAAAAACTGCCTTAATAGGTAACAGGGTTTGATGTGGTTAGTTTGAGACCTGATGTTGAGGGTTCGGGGCGTTTATGGTCATGGGAAAAAATAATATATCGTTGAGTTAAGAAGGGGTCATCCGGGACAACAGGAGAAGGCAGTAGAAGTCAAGGAAACATCATCGAGCTGCGACCCACCAGACTCCAGAGGCAATCTCGAAGACCACAGCGAAGGTTGCAAAAACGCAGAAGAGTTCGCAGCCCTTGGAAGTGATGCTTGACTCTGCAGAGGGAAATGCTAACATATTTAGAAACCAATTTGTATCCTGGGAAGAGCTTCAAATGCCAGGAGGACCCTTTTCAAAATCTACAACTTGCGTGTTTGGAAAGGAAACAGAGAGTAATTACTTTATTTCCTCTAAATTTAAATGCTTATATAATTTGCCTTTAAAAATCGACAGTTTAGAAGACAGTCTAATATCGAGAGGAAGTTTGTTCCAAATAAAAGCATATTTGGAGGTAAAAAAGCGAGAACGGTTAGATGTGGAGCTACGGGGTGGTAAAATTATCATGAACAGTTACGAGTGGCGTAAGGTCGGTCTACTGGAAGGAGACCGTTAATTTGTGGGAGATTAGGACTATTGTTAACGCAAAACAGAAAGCATAGACCAGCTTCGAGTCTTCTTACCCAAAAAATTTGATGTTTGCTAATTGACATCTATCTGTATAACTCATACCAGACCCAGAAACAGAAAATACTTTACTAGTAAAAACTCGCTGAACCTTTTTAATCCTACTACGGTCATGCTGGGTCATGAGGTCAAAAAGCAGGCAGCAGTATTCTATTATCGGAAGAACAAACATGTGGTATAGTTTTAACTTCATTTCTGGAAGAAAAATATTATGCGATATAAACCCACATATCTGTGCGGCCTTGGCAGAAATTCGATCTGCATGAGGTGATAATGCAAGCTTATTCGTGTAAGTAAGACCCAAATCCTTTATCGTAGATCTTTCTAACAGTGGACTATTTTAGAAGATAATGGGTCCAGGAAGCCTTGCGGGACCAAAACTCAAGAAACTACATTTTTATGGAGAAAACTCCATCTGCCATGTAGCGCTCCAACTTGAGAGACTACGCAAGTCTGCGTTTAATTTATCAACACAAGTACTGGCCGTGTCCTTAGAAAATGAGTAAATACACATAAGGTCATCAGCATAAATGAAATTTTCCGAATTATTTAGCACTGTTGAAATTTCATTTATGTAAAGAATGAAAAGGAGGGGACCTAAAACCGTGCCTTGTAATACGCCACTCGTGATCGGCTGAGGCATCGAGTAGCTATTGCCTACTAAGACCTTCTGACTGCGGTTAGACAGATAGGAAAAAATGAAATCGAGGAGGCGAGGCCTGATGCCTAGGGCTTGCAGTTTCACTAAAAGACGCCTATGAGGCACCTTGTCAAAAGCTTTACGAAGGTCAAAGTAAATCACGATGACTGATTGCTTTTCATTATGAAGTGAAGTTACCAGGTTAAGGAATGCCAAGTGGCAGGTTTCGCATGATCTTCCAGGTAGAAATCCATGCTGTGAGACACTTAATAGTTTATTGTCTACACAAAAATCGATAATTTGATTAAAAATGATATTTTCCAGAAGTTTGGCTAGGGCTGGGGTTTTATGAAGACCTCGGTAGTTATTTACGTCCGAACTAGATCCTGACTTAAAGACTGGAAGAATAATAGATGTCTTCCATGAGTCAGGAAAGAAATCGTTTAGAAGATAAGCTGAGAATAGATAACCTAGCAATCGGGGGAAGCTGAATACTCTCTTGATAAGTGAATTGGGAAGGCCATCAGTTCCCGAGGAGTGCGAGGTTTTCGACGGATAATGTGCTTACGAATTACTTATATGGAAAAATCTATGCTTCTGATAGTATTGACTGAGCATGGCTGAAACGATGGGACCGGTTCAGATTCCGTCGTAAGGTGCTTTGCAAAGAACGCATTGAACAGTTCAGCCTTCTCAGACTCATCTTGCACAAAGTTTTTATTTTCATTCAGTAAAGGGGGACTTCGTGACCCCGTTTAGCGAAGGACCGACGACGGAACAGTTGGGCAATCGATTTTGCAGAGTTTAACTCGCTGAGTGCGCAAGATTCCCTCTGTTTGCCACGTGCAAGACGAATCTCAAACGCTAATTCAAAAATCTCTGCGATTCTGAGGTGCACAGATAATGAACTATTAGACTGGTCTTTCAACTCTCTTTGCAATTTCTTTAGTCTAGACAAAAGAAAATGAGGAACGGTGGGGTCTGAAGTATGAGGCTTAACATTTTTGATCGGCACAAATTGCAACATGCTATTTGAAATTGCCCTCATTATGTCACAGATAATTGTTACACTGTTCGTGGAGGAAAGCTCCTGCCAGTCTAGTTAGTCCATAAAGTTGTTAATTAAATTAATATCAGCTAGGTTAAACGCACGGTAGGTATGAGTGGTGCTAGCCTTTTTCGTATAAGCAAGCGGAAGGCAACAATGGATCAAAGTATGGTCACTTGGGAAGAGGTTCTGATTGTAGTCAACGAAAAGGGGGAAAATGTCATTCGTGAAAATTAAATCTTCAATATGCTGATCCCTTGTTGGGGAAGAGACCAACTTAGACCAGTTTTAAAAATTGATGGTATCTAGGATGGGCTGAAATCTGGATGGACAACAGTTCTATTATGAGTAAAGCATCAGAAATTAGCGGATGTGTCCACGACTCTGTAATGCAGATAACATCTGGCTTCATCTCGAACGCAATAGCTCTAAGCTTAGCCATCTTATTTAAAACAGATCTTGCATTAAGCAAGATGATATCTAGTGTAGCGCGAGTAATCAAACTAGGGTTATCTTTATTTAGTAATACAAATTTGGAGGTGGGTAATTTGATTGGAAGTTTGGAGAAAAGCCATCAACTGGAGCAGGACAATTAGCATTAGAAAGCTGAGGGGGGAAGCTAAAAGCTCCAGGTAGATAGCTCTGTGAGATCGATGGGCCATAGAGATTAGTGCCGCGGTGAGTTTGCTGATAGTTACCGGGAAATTGGGAAAACCAAGACGGGAAATAGAGACTGGTGGGCGAGGTAAGGTAACTATGAGCATTAAGCGGTGGAAAACCTGGCCCAGTATGATAATTGTGATAAGTAGGTTAACCGATATGTTTGTTAGCTTCCTGTTGTATAGGCTTAGTTAGTGTTTGGGAAGGCTGCATGCTCGCGGTTGAGTTCCGGATCCCACCCTTTCGACGACCTGAATTGGGTGATTTAATCGAAGGTTTGGGAGGACTCTGATCGAGTATCGAAGCTGTTGGCCTACCTAACAAAGAGGCCATTTCGGAATTTCTAGGAGGGCTACAAGAATTACTAGCTATGGCAATTGGGGGAGCATCAAAATTTGAAGTAGACGGGGATGTCTTGTGACTTGAGGGGAATGAGACAGTTGCTGTACTGGGGAGCAGTAATCTAGGTTTGCCAGGAATAATAGTACATGGCTCGCTAGGCTTCCTAGGGCTACGACCAGGAACTTGAGCCGGTTGCGGTGAATTTACTATTTTATTAGAAGAACTTGACGCTTTTCTTCGCTCCATTGTAGTGAGATCATGACAGAGGAAATACATTGTATTTCTCAGATATTTGGAAACTAGCTCTTGCTGTTTAAAAATGGCGTCTATTTCAATGGGTGAAAATAGCTTGGCTAAAATGGGCGGGTTTTTACTACGAGATGACAGTCGAGTAGCCTCTGCTATTTTATAGTAAAAGCCGCAGGAGTAGAGGAAATGCATTGCAACGTCCATTGGCCGAATTTATTTTAGAACGTTTTCCGAAAAAAATTTTACGTCCTTTTTCGTCTATCCTGTGACTCACTTGTGACCAAATTAACGAGGGTATCAAAACGTTTGCATTTCTGAGAGGAAACTGCAGAGATATTCCCATCAAATAGGCTCCTAAGGATTGAGAAAACTGACCCAAATTTTAACATAAAATCGCTGCAATTTTTCATTGCAGACAAATCTATTTGCTCGGCAATCAGCTCAGGCTGAATACTGATGTCAGGCTGAATACTGATGTCAGGCTGAAGACTGCTATCAGTAATGATGTTTGCCTTTCGCAGACACCGCTTGGGTCTGCAATTCTGAGGCTTCCTGCTGAATGAAAGTGTCGCCTCCATACTTTTCGAAGCAACAACTAGATGAATCACAAAAACAGTCGGTAATTCAGACTAAACTAACTGTTTAAGCTTATAGAAGTTGCTGAAAGCAAGACAGATGGTTCACAGAATGCTAGGTAAGCAAGCAGAGACCAAACCAACAAAATTAATGGAAGCAGATTTTTCAAACGTAAGTACTGGTACTTACGGATAATTTATATAAGGAAACGAAAGGCGCATAGTCGTATCTTCTCTTAGGTAAATCGATGTATATAAGACTGTACCGGCCGAGTCGAATGCGTCAATCGGTGGGGACCAGAGTTTATCGGTACCCTCAGCCTTGGTTCGACGAATAGCGTCTCGTCGAATACACTACCGAGAGGTCCATCAATCTCATCCAACGCCGATGCAAGCGAGTTAGAGTTAGATCTCATAACGTAATAAATGGGGGAGACAAGGATATATAAAGGTATATTGTATTGGTACAAGGAAGGGCATCGGTAATGGGAACGGTAAAGGAGATACGGTAAACGGTAAGCGAGAGGGTCGGAAGGGATCTTGGGTCCAACTTATCGGAACTTCAGGTCGTCACGTGTGTGTTCTCCTGGTCCAATCAGATCACTGTTATAGGGAAAAAGGACCGGTCACAGTAAAATGATGATTAAAACAAGGAAACAGGGTTCGGTTCAGGTTTGGTCCGTTACAAGACTGATGACTTAGCTGAAATCTCGAAACCAGCGCTCGACCTTGACCTTGACTTTGATACTTCATCAAACTGCAGTTGATCAGCACCTCGCCCCCTGCTATTCGCTGTCACATCTGATCGGCTATATATTCACTCAAAAATGTGCCAACACCGATCGAATCAGCTTCCGAACTCAACAAAATGCATGTGGTGGTCAGAGGTCCCCAACGCGTGACCGCCAGCCAGGACGAATCCGGCCAAGTCATGATAGCAGTAAAGGGGGTATGACAGCATTTGGGGGTCAATTGATGCATAAATATTTTGGGCTTACTAACCATCCTCAGCCAAGCATAACCCTTAAAACTGCTTGGTCGGACGTCAGTAACAAACGCACTCACAGACGGCGCAGTTGGTCCACCACTGGTGTCTATCAAATGGGTCGTAAGCACTTCATCAAACTGCAGTTCATCAGCGCCTCGCCACTTGCCTTTTGCTGTCACTGCTGATCGGGTATATATTCACTCAGAAATGTGCGAACACCGATCGAATTGGCTTGTGAACTAAACAAAGTTCATGTGAGGGTCAGAGGTCCCCAACGGGTGACCACCTGCCAGGGCGATTTCAGCCAAGTCATAATAGCAGTAAGGGGGGTTTGACAGCATCTGAGGGTAAATTGATACAAATATGTTGAAGCATTATCAGCCTTCATCGGCTTAGCATTACCTTGAAAACCAGCTGGTTTGCCAACACAAACAAACGCACTTACAGACGGCGCAGTTAGTCTACCACTGGTGTCTATCAGATGGGTCGTGAGCACTTCATCAAACTGCAGTTCATCAGCACCTCGTCACCTGCGATTTTCTGTCATTGTTGATTGGCTATGTATTCACTCAGAAAGGTGCGAACACCGATCGAATTGGCTTTCGAACTAAACAAAGTTCATGTGGTGGTCGGAGGTTCCAAACTGGTGACCGTCAGCCAGGCCGACCAGCTGATGCTCAAGCTTATGATTTGCTGATGAAGGCTTATAACCCCGAAACAGTTCTGTATCAAGTTACCCCAAAATGCTGTCATACCCTTTTACCAATATTATGAATTTGCCGGAATCGGGCTGGCAGGCGGTCACGCGTTGGGGACTTCTAACCACCACATGAACTCTGCTTAGTTCGGAAGCCTATTCGATCCGTGTTCACACATTTTTGAGTGACTATATACCCGATCAACAGTGACAGCAAGTGGCAGGTGGTGGGGCGCTAATGAAATGCGGTTCGATGAAGTGCCTATGACCTACATCTTTTATCCTCCTGATGTGTCAACTCAGTTTACAACTGTACATATATTCCTATTTTTATCGTATCTTTGAAGTCAGTTTTTTGTCACCTTATACTTTGTTTGCAGCCAGTTTTGGTTTTGTTTCAATTTTGTGTTTTGTCAATACTGGTTTAGAACAGGGTTTGTTTCAATTGAAAAAAAAATGACCTCAAAGGTAAGATAAAAAAAGAAATATATGGACAGTTGTAAACCGAGTTGACACATCAGCAGGATAAAAGCTGCAGATCGTTTATGGACATGCGTTCTGGACAGGGAGGATTGGCACAAGAACATAGTGTTCTCAGTCTTCCTTCAATGGTTGTGGGCGAAAGTTGCTCGCTGTCGGCTGACGAATTAGCCACTTGCTGACAGCAGCTTCAGTAGCATTATCTCCAGCATGAGGACTAGCAGGGCTCACAGTCCACGAACGCCATCAGAGTGAAAGAGAGATTCCACCGAGTCAGCACCCAAAATTCTTGAAAGTTTTCCAGAATGTAGAATACTGCTGATAGCCCTCTTAAACCTAGTATAGCTTTGCTGGGTTTTAATACTTTTGGGCAGCTTATTCCAGATTGATATGGCGTTTACTGAAAAGAATTGCCGGTACTTAACTGTACGTGCCATAGGAAGAAATAAAAATACGTCTCGATGACTGGCGCACCGAGAGTGTTCGAGCACTCAGCTTACCCAATAGCCAGTACATCAGAACCGCGTGTACCGGATATAATTGCTCCCTCGGCCGAAACATGTGAGCTTGCAACATATGCCCCATTGAGTTGCAAGCAGAAAATAGTTGTAAAGGGGGCCCCAGAGTCAGAGTCGTCTATTGCACAAGAACGAATTGACCATGGCGTGGGTCTTATGCGAGTCTACGCCAAACCGTTGCTAAAACCAGGCGCGTATTTCGCATTCTTAAGGCATTTCGAATAGGCAACGCTCCAACAGCTCCAGAATCAACTTCTCGGCCATGACCTCTAAAAGTTATTTTAGAAACTGAAGCACAGGCGAAACTCTTGCTAGAGCGCAAACCATCCTTACGGAGTCTGCATTCGCAAGTTTTTTTTAGCCGGATTACGAATTGAAAGAGCGGAGAAAGATGAGACAGCTAATAATAGAGCTGGAGAAACGGAGAACCAGTGGCGAGGCAAATCTCAAAATAAGAGAGGGACAAATAGTTCAGGTCAAAAAGACATCGCTCTGGTCGAAGCCGGTAACAGTGACGGCCTAGCTGTCCCGCCACCGAAACCTCAGACATGCCCTCTTAAATTGGTCGTTTTAAATGCCAGATCACTGATTAATTAAATGCCTCTGCTTCCGACTATGGTTTTCGTCAACCGCCCAGACATTGTTATGGTAACTGAGACATGGGCATTGGCCTGTGTAGCTGACTCAGAACTCTCTGATCTAGGCTATGCATGCGTTCGGAACGATTGAAACAATGGCCATGGTAGATGAAGCTGCATCCATATAAAGCAGCCACTTGCATTTCTCCCGTTGGACTATCCCCAATTCACAGCAGGTGAGGGGAGCTGCTGGCTACGAGTTGTTCTAAAAAACAAATACTCCTTACTTGTTGGCTGCGTTTATCACCCACCTAATGCCAATGCAGACTACGATCTTTGTCTCCCGCAGGCATTTCATGCCGCAGCTGACTTGAATCTTAAGTATTGCTTGATTGCAGGCGATTTTAACCTTCCTGATTATTATAATATGTTTATTATGCCAGTTTACAGGCAATTGTAAAGAGTTGGTAATGCACCTCTTCAGTGCCTACCAACACCTCGAACGCCGGAAAAAACCTAAAACAAACTCCCTATGTTGCGGCCAGTATTGGTTTTGTTTCAGGTTTTTGTTTTGTCAATACTGGGCGAGATAGGGAGATTGTTTCAAGTGAAAAAAACCTGCCTTCAAAGGTATGATACAAACGGAATAAATGTACAGTTGTAAGCTGAGTTGACTAATCAGAAGGAGAAATGTTTCATATCGTTGAAAGACCTTAGTTCCAGACGGAGAGGCTTGGCACAAGAACACAGTGTTCTCAGTCTTCCTTCAATGGTTGTCGGCGAAAGTTGCGCGCTATCGGCTGAAGGGTTAGCAGACTGCGGGCTGCTGCTTCAGCAGCATTATCTTCAGCATGAAGCCTGGCGGGGTTCAAAGTCCACGAACGCCATCAGAGTGAAAGATAGATTCCACCGAGTCAGCACCCAAAATTCGTGAAAGTTGCCCTGAATGTAGAAAACTAGTTATAGCTCTCTTAAACATAGAGTAGTTTTGCTGGGTTTTAATACTTTTGGGCAGCTTATTCCAGATTGATATGGCATTTACTGAAAAGAATTACCGGTACTTAACTGTACGTGCCATAGGAAGAAATAAAAATACGTCTCGATGACTGGCGCGTCGAGAGTGCTCAAGCTGCAATGGTTTCCACCATCCGGTCCTTCAAAGTTCGAGAACGTACTTTAGGCAATCGATATCGGCATGTGGGATCGGGTAGTCGATTTCCCACTCGAGGAGCAAACATACTCGACCAAATTTTTTGTATGGGATGCGAACCACTTTCTGTGTCATCCTTAGACGCACTTGGGAGTTCAGATCATCTTACAGTTGTTAGTGAACTAGAACTGGAGGCGGATAAAACATTTTTCCAAAAGTATAGTCTTTATCATGACTTCCGATCAGCAAACACGGCGGACCTACTGGCACATCTAAACGCTCTCGACTAGTCTGAATTTTTCCAATGTTTGGATGTAAATGTTTGTACCGATGCACTGTACAAAGTGTTGGATCCACTCATCCTCCACTTTGTCCCCGTAAGAAAGTAATACATGTCAAGAATGAAGTGTACCTTCCTCTGTCTTTCCGTCGTAGGCTGCGTAAACTATCTCGTCGGTTGTATCGGCAAAACGACAGTACCGTTCTGCCCTTGATCAGACTGATCTTTGAGCAGGCTAAGAAGCTCTCCGAAGAAAAAAAGATAGCCGATGAGGCCCACTTCGCTGAAAATCCTTCCCTTAATGTTGCGAAACTCTTTTTGTGTACAGTAAAATCGCAGAGGAAAACGCAACACCCCATACTTCAAGATGCTTTAGGAAACTCCATAGCTGATGCTAAGTTGACCGCCGATAGCTTCAATGCGTTCCTTTCCAAAACGCTTAGTGAAAGCTCGTTCGCGATACCTCCGGCTATCCAGGCTTGGACGGGTGCCATACTCGAAACCATAAGTTATACCCTCTGGGATGTGACTGTAGCCATTCGTCGTTATCGTCAATCTTATACTCCGAGACCAGATGGCATCCCAGTTAGCCTTCTAAAAGCTGAAGCGAATGATATCTTTCCGTCTATACTTTGTAAGGTATTTAATCTTGCTCTTGAGAGCGAAATCTTACCTTCGTTGTGGAAGGAATCGCACATAATGCCTATTCGCAAGCATAGTCAATCGAGGTCATTCGACAACTTTAGGCCAATAAATACACTTCCCGCAGCCTTAAAGATCTTGGAGACCTTAATCAAAGAAAACATGATGCGTCACTTGACAGAGAACAACCTGCTCAATACAGCTCAACATGACTTTCTTGAGAAACGATCTTGTGACACCTGCCAGCTCTCTTTCTTAGATTATGTGCTGCAATCTAGAGACAGCGGTTTCCCACATAAAGCATCTATTTTGATTTTACTAAGGCCTTTGATCGGGTCGATCATAAACTCCTCCTACTGAAACTGGCCTCCTTCGGCATAGGTAGCAAGCCACTGAACTTTATATCTTCCTATTTGGGTGCTCGCACACAACGAGTAAAAATTTCCAATTTTATCTCCAACCCCACGCATGTGAGGAGTGGAGTTATACAGGGTAGTGTACTGGGTCCGCTCCTATTTTGCCTGTTTGTCAACGACGTTTCAGATTCTTTTTAGTATGGCAGACCCTTCATGTACAATGATGATTTGAAATTCGCTTATCGATATAAACCGGCAGATCGCAACATCGTGCTCGAGCTGATAAAAAAGGATCTTCAGGCCTTCGCCCAGTGGTGTTGCACATGGCGCCATCACCCTTTCATGGCACAAATGTTCCGTTATGGTTGTTGGCAACGATCATCAACCGAAATTAAGCATTGACGGCCACGAACTAAATGTCCCAGGACTTATCAAGGATTAGGGCATATCCTACTCTAATAGTCTCAATTTGTCAGAGCACTGTGCCCTTATAGTCTCGAAAGCATGCCGAACCACCTCAATTATCCTTAGAAATTTTAAAACTATCAAGGTTAGAACTAGCCTTTATAATATGTACGTGAGACATAGTCTTGAATACTGCTCGCCCCTATTCAGTCTTCTGCGTACTAGTGAACGGAACAAAATAGAATCGGTGCAGCACTTCTTCACTCGAAGAGTTTTTACTAGAGAACACCGTAACTTAGCCTACCAACAAAGGTGTGAACTTATAAAGCTGGATCCTCTATGGCTTCTTCGATTGCAGAAGGGTCTATTTTTACTGTTTAAACTTTTGAAAGGTCAAACCTTTAATCCTCTTAGTACAATATGGCAGCTTGAGCACTCTCGACGCGCCAGTCATCGAGGCGTATTTTTATTTCTTCCTATGGCACGTACAGTTAAGTACCGGCAATTCTTTTCAGTAAATGCCATATCAATCTGGAATAAGCTGCCCAAAAGTATTAAAACCCAGCAAAACTACTCTATGTTTAAGATAGCTATAACTAGTTTTCTACATTCAGGACAACTTTCGCGAATTTTGGGTGCTGACTCGGTGGAATCTCTCTTTCACTCTGATGGCGTTCGTGCACTTTGAACCCTGCCAGGCTTCATGCTGAAGATAATGCTGCCGAAGCAGCAGCCCGCAGTTTGCTTACCCTTCAGCCGATAGCGCGCAACTTTCGCCGACAACCATTGAAGGTAGACTGAGAATTCTGTGTTCTTGTGCCAACCCTCTCCGTCTGGAACTAATGTCCTTAAACGATATGAAACATTTCTCCTTCTGAAAAGTCAACTCAGCTTACAACTCTACATTTATGCCGTTTGTATCATACCTTTGAAGGCAGGTTTTTTTCACTTGAAACAAACTCCCTATCTCGCGCAGTATTGACAAAACAAAAAACCTGAAACAAAATCAATACTGGCTGCAACATAGGGAGTTTGTTTACGGTTTTTTCTGGTCTTCGAGGTGTTGGAATGCGCCTAAGAGGTGCATTACCAACTCTTTACAATTGCCTGTAAACTGGCATAATAAACATATTATATTATTATTATTATTGTACTGAGAGGATTAAAGTTTTGGCCATTTAAAAGTTTAAACAGTAAAAATAGACGCTTTTGCAATCTATGAAGCCACAGAAGATCCAGCTTTATGAGTTCACACCTTTGTTGGTAGGCTAAGTAACGGTGTTCTGTGGTGAAAATTCTTTTCTTGAAGAACTTTTACACCAATTCTTTTTTCTTCCGTGAAAGGGTGAGGCGCCATGTGCAGCACCACTGGGCGAAGGCCTGAAGATCCTTTTTTATCAGCTGGAGGACGATGTTGCGATCTGCCAGTTTATACTGATAAGCGACTTTTAAATCATCAGCGTACATGAAGGGTCTACCATACTGAAAAAAATCGGGAATGTCATTGACGAAAAGACAAAATAGGAGCGTGTTGTGTTTAAAATAAATGCAAGTGGATAAATGCTGCTTTTTGTGTGCAACCACATAGATAGCGGGAATGGTTGGCAGATAGCTTCATATCCGCCAACATATCGTCTTTCTTTGAATAATAGTCAACACTCTCTGAAATGTATGGTGAACTAAGGAGGAAGCAGTGAAAAAACTCCTACCATTATAGCGGGGGGAGAGTTCAGCGGACCCCCACTATAAAAAACTAAACGTAGGAGAATAAACGCTTCTATAAAATGAAAGGGGTTGGTTGATAGGACAAATTGTAGTGTAATGAGACAAGACTGTTGATGAGAACGCATGAAGATTGGAAACGCACCTTGTCGTTGGAGAAATCATATAGCATCAGAGGCTACCGTTCACCCCGGTAACACCGCCCGACTGACTTTATGATCAACTGTCTGGAGTGCAGTTTCCGCAGATGCTATTGCGTTATCATCGCTTTAATATTTCATAAGATTCCTTGACAGGTATGTGGTTCATATAGTTCAGCATATTTAGGGTAGTAGGCAACGCCCTTGAAGACCCTAGTAAAAATCTATGAAAATATCGAAAACATAAAATAAGCATGTTATTATGAAAAAGCGAGAAGCGCATACACATTTTTACATTTTAACCAGTGATATTTACGCATGGTAATCCTGAGGATTGTAGATAAATGTTGTCAAAAGTGAGTCGGAGCGATGAGGCATTTTACTTCACCGTCGGAACGTAGCCCACCAATTGTCATACATTATAGTCATGTTCGAATTATTGTCACCCGTATGGTTTCTTTATACGCTGCAATAAAATTTACGTTGCCAGTATGATAATCAAAGTCTCATATCTGTTCCCCTCAATAAAGTAAATTTAACTGAACGGTAAGTCGTATCGAAGGATATTGTGGCATGGACAACTTTACCTAACGAGCCTCTACTGCATTAATGAAAAACGCAAGTCATTCGACAGAAATAAGAAAATATGACAATATCCAACTACCTCCTTAATTATACACAGGAGGAAGTAAGTATATTGGTCCATCTGGTCTCCTTAAGAGCATGCAGTTGCGCGTCAAAAGGCTTTTGCTTTAACTGTACGGATGAGAGCTGCGAGATTACTGTCAGAGCAGTAAAACCTCAGTACAGTATTTTTTCGTTATAAATTACTTTCCTATCTCTATGGGTTGTATGTCTTCAAATTTTCTGCGACCGACCTACAGCTAACGTACCCTCTTGGTGGACAAAGCAGCCTCATCAAAAGCTTCCTGATATTTAATATATACGAACAGCTTCTTAAGAAGACGGTATTTTCATTCGAAGAAGATATTAGGTCAGAAGACTTGCTACATTCAGGCAAATGAGTCCTCATTTAAAAATTTTAATCCATTCATCAGATAAATTTGTTTGTCTAATCCACTATCCAAAGGCTCAGGGCTTCGTTCGAATCAGGTGGATTGTTGGCTTTCCGCTCGCCTTTGTTTGGGGATCAAAATGGTAGTTAGGCCTTCTTTGTTTACTTTCTTCATAAAATTTATTCATACTATTCTTTTTTCAACTTTTCATACGAGTCACCTTTAAAAACCTGCAACTGTTTCCCTTTCAACCATCATACGTACACCGGTCGGCTAATCGACCGTCTCCATTTATGATAGATAGTTGCACCGGATCGGATTAGGATGCAATGCAATATGATTCCATAGTTCACGAAATGATATCTGTGTTAAGCTTCTTCCAGTATTGTTGCGTTATGTATTTCTGGTCGTGTCTGTAGGCCATGACTCGGGTCCCCGCTTATTCGTTGTAGGTTGAAACTGTTGCGCAGTAGGAAGTCTATTTTCTGAACGTTTCTAGTTTCAAGTTAATGGCTTTCCTGATTTCTGGGTTTTCTTTATAGACACGATTTTCAAGTGAATGCGGGGTGTTCTTTGCTTAAAGGACATGCGGTTAATGTAGGCCTTCTATAGAACCAAATACACCATCGACTGATATGATAGTGTACCTTCGTGCATCAGTTGCGTGTTCTCTGTGATGGAAGTTTAAAAAACACCATCAGCATATACTATAATGCGTCAGTACTATAGCCCAGTTTTGCACAGATTTACGCTTAATATCGCTCGTAGTTGACCGTCAACTAAGACCAGACACGCACTTTCCTTCCCAGGGTGCATGTTACTACAATTCAGGCTCACGTGTAAAAGTCCGCTTAGATCATACTTTGAATGCACCTGCCCAAATTTCGCTCAAAACATGCCAGAGTTAGCACGGTCTTTCATGCGTTTTGCGTGCTGTTGCCCTCCGTGGCGGTTTGCTCTTTCTTACACTACGTACTGCATACACGCACTTACGGCTTCACGCACAGTTAGGCAGCGTGTCCGGCGTCAAAGATAAAAGAGATAAAAAACGTTTAATTCATTTAAAATCCCTCAACCGGCCTACTTTCATTTGTTGCTTTCACCTGTTACATGTATTTATGATTTTCTTATCCGCTAGAACCTTACAATAGCCATAACCAAACTTTTATTTGTAGAATAACAAAACCCCAGAGGTTGGGAGTGATACTACGGCAAATAACCTGTGCAAGCGAGGCTGTGGCTTCTATGGCAGCGGCCAATTTAAGGATATGTGCTCCAAGTGTTATCAGGAATATATCAAAAATGACGCAGCGGCACAGTCCTCTATGGGCAGTCACAACAAAAACGTTCGCGAAACCTATACACTGTCCCCGGACCTTGAAAATCGATCCTCCCTCCTTAAAGACTTCGATCTATTGAATTCCTCTTCGCCCCCTCTACGCCAATCAGGCAAGAGAAAGTTAGAATCCGACGCCACCAACGAACTTCGTAAGACATGTCTGACAATTTTATTCAATCATAAATTGTCTTACCTCTGCGTGTCCACGGATTTATTTGATCGATAATTCCCCTGCTTTTATATTTTCGCAAGTGTGTACTTATCCTGAGAACAAAAATTATGGGCTCGCTCCTTTTACTGTCGATTTCCTATGGTACATGTCGGTAGCTCCGCTTGCAGACTCACTTCCTGGAGTGCCCTTCGGACAGGTGCTGGTCTCCTGATGAGGATATGTAGCTGTTATCTCATTTGCTATCGGATCTCTTTCTACAGAAAATTGTTTGAGCTTTCGAGATCCACGGGAGTTAAAATCCGTGACCTCATCTAGGCCAGCTATATCAGGCACGATGACGGCCGTATCATGTAAAAGCCATCCTTCTGTCACAAGCTGCCTCTGTGTGGGAGTCTGAAAGCAGTGTTCGTCATTCCCGGCGTCCAGCTAGAATGAAGATGATAGTATTCTTAAAAATTACGTTTTCACTGATATTTCTATCTGTACAACTCAGTCTGCTGGTGCCTGATAACAGTAGTGTTTAGTGTTAGACTTATTCGATTATTGTTAAATTAAGCCTTCGGAAGCATTTCCATGTAGGTGGAAGTAGACATACACCTTCTACGAGCGTATTTTATCGATTAAGGACTAACTGTTTGACTGCATCTAATGAACTTCGTTTATTTTAATTCGTTGGGTTTTCTACCAAAATGATGTTATAGATAGATAGAGAACTTTATTTTGAAGATAATATCAGATTTTTCAGCACCGTGAGTATTCTATGCGTTTTTCCGAAAAAAATTCAGGGATAATAGCGATAACTTCGTATCGGACGACACTCGTTGCGTTTTTTATCAAGAAACAGATTGAATCCCTTAACAACCACGGCTTCTCACCAGCGTTTTGCAAATTTACGCATAAAAGCTGAGTTCCTATTTGTCAAGCAAACGTGATTTTACCGCCTGGGGCTCAATTTGTCTCCAACTCTAATGGTACGGCCTTACGTGCGTCGGAGTAAGAATACACAAAAGTCGAACTTTCGTCAGGCAAAAAAGTTGATGTTAGTCATTTACTGTGCGTGTAGCACCGCTTCCGCCACTGCCATCTCTTCTGTTTCTCACTTCAGGCGGCCCGAACCTGTATTCCTTTTCCCGGTAAGGTTTCTGAATACGATGGCGTGTGGGAGCTGTTAGTTTTCATGGTCATATTTTCAACTGTTAGCGTCGCGACAATCTCACTTTTGCCTCCGTTTTTGCTGCTATCACTATTATTTCCTTTTTGTTACAGCGCTCCCCTCATCTACAGATGAAGCCTTCCCTAACTCAGGTTCGTTTACGTGTTTTTATTTATCTTGTATATACGATATTTGTCGCATGTTCAAATGTTGGTTCCACTCATGAATAAGTTCTGCTAAAGGTTTGACTTTCATTGTTCCTACCTTATTTAAGGTCAATGGCGGTTGTTTTGAATGCACAAAAAAGGATTCCCTTTCTTTGATAGATGGATTTTAGAGAACAATTTCCCAATAACTCAACCGGCTAGTCCTCTAGGAGTTCTTCATTATGATTTCTAGCGATTTAATTTTAATATTTTGTTGTGCGTCAGTGATTTGATTTAGCAAACAAACGTTTCCTTTTTGCCAGATGCCCTTTTTAATACGGAAGGTAGACATCATTCATAGGTCGTATTCATTCATCGTATAGGTTAAACACTGAGAGCGTTATAAAAAAGTCATTAGAGTCTCACTCTTTGTCCCCAGTTGGGCCGAGTTATTCTTTCAGTTGGCAGCCTTCCAGGCCGCGACTGTTAGTGCGTTGTGACAGTTTAAGTGCGTCGTGATTATTATGATGAGTGTTGGGTGGACCCTCGTCAATCGGTTACGGGACTCCTTCGTCTTTTCGTGTCTTGGGACCCATTCTTGAGTCCCGCCAGCAGCTGCACGGTGGCTAGCGTTACAGTTAAGTGAGCCCTATCGACAAAGACCAGGAAGACTAGACTGGTTACTTATGGCTCATTAGCCGTCACCAGTCAGATGTACCCTTATATCGCTACTGCTATTATTACTAATATCAATACAATATGTATCAGAAATCATGCATTCCAAGAAATTTACTTTGAAGAAAGGATGTTCTTTGGGACAAAAAAGGTAAATTCAATCAGTGAATGTTCGACACTGGTTCCCCAGCTCTTCGGGCTAACGAGAATATGCAACAAACAACTAAAATTTCAGACGTGTGGAAAAAATCAATATTCATATGGTGTCAGAGCTGATTGGTAGTTGTGGCTTCTGTCAGTCAGTATTGTGCGGCCCTCTTCCACCGTTCTTCGAGATGTTCATAAATTCCTCTAACTCTATGTGGCGGTTCCTGCAGGAATCGTCGGAGTGCATAGTGTCAAAAAATTCTTGGCTTTTTGAAGGGGCAACCTCGGACGATGCGTGTAGAGACGAACCTTTCTGTATGGCCGCAGTATACGGTACTGATTTCTCATGAGGAAAAATGACACCGGATCAGCTTAGGTCTTGTCTCTCGAATCAACGGCCTGCCCAAACCTGTCGACCGGCTGGTAGTGAGGCATGGCTGAGTGGCCGACGTAGCGTGAAAATCGTTCTAAAGCGGGTTACACTCGCTATTGTCTCATTCCACCTGGCCGGAATTCGTGAAGACGCAGGGGTGTGTACGCTCATTTACGGCATTTCGATCGTCCTATAGTTACGTTCGCAAGTTGCGTCGCACGAGTTTTTCGTAGGCAACGTGTGATGCTTTGATTATAGTTTACATGGATGTGCGTATGAACAGGTATAACTATTCGTTGTGCATGTTCGTGTGTGTGCGTGCGTCCGTGGAGGACACAGGCTGTGCTATCTGAGTTAACGTTATCTCGGGTCTGAGTATAATCGAATATGTCCGGAAAATGTTTTTATGTGCAATTATAGCTTGGTCAGGACAGGAATACGTGGCAGATTTTGTTCAGGTTTTTGAATTCCCTGGTAACTACCCCGGGCCAGTGCAATTTTACTGTGTGGTAACCTGGCACTAGTTTAACTCTGCGTACGCTGGTGGATTTAGTGGATGCCCTTAGTGTACTGACAGCGTCCTCGTTCGTTTGGTTAGGGCGGTCGTTTTTGGCGTAGATCGTGTAGCCTGTTTTTCTGACAAAGCTACACCGTACTTTTTCATCGTTGTTCTGAAACCAAGCCTTCTGTCCCCGGCGTGCTGCTGCAGCATGGAAGCGAATGGCATCCCCTTGTTTTTTTCTTATATCGATGTCAACCTTACCGCCTGCCTCCCCAGCCTTCGTCAGGGCTCGCATTCTTTTCATATTCAGACCCGTGTAGTAGTTGTTGCTCCGCTACCAAGCTTATTTCTTTCTCAGCGCGAGAACACGCTCACGAATTCGCTAGCACAAACTCGCATTCTGTGCAATACGAGGTCAATACCTGTATGTGTGTGTGTGAAACTGCTTGACGAAGGCAGGCCTGATCAGTGCGCCAAAAAACCTGCTGGCACGGGACTGTATCGTTCTCGCAGGCACACCTCAGCACTCTTGACGCAGAATGCGACTTTGAAGGTGTTTTCTATGCTGAAGTGTGTGTGTGTGTATGTGTAGAAAAAAGGCCTTATGTTCCACCCACCGCTGGATAGTACATTCGCTTGCCTTTTCTTTCCGTTCAGGATGCGCACAGAGCTCAAGGCAACTCCCTCCGGCCTCGCGTACCGTAAATCGCTGTAAAATGTGCCGAAAACGTGTTGGTCTTACTGGTGCGTCTTTTTATAATCTTTCCTTGTTTTATTGCGGTTACCTTTGAGCATGTTAAGTATTTCAGGTACGTATTTCATTGTATGACGGGGTGTGTGGTATATTCGCTAATGCCACTAATCACACGCAAGTATTACTGACAAAGACGGGAGCTACTGGAATGAATGCTTCCGTTTTCATAGTCTGCTTAACTAAGCCAAAGAAATCACATCACTTGTTGTTGAGAGTTGGTATCGTCAAACGGTTTGTGCGTACAATATCACATGCGCATTCCAATGACAGGCAGATTAAAACATTCAAAGAATACTTGACTGTCTGCAAAATGGCTGTATTAAATTAAATCTCGTCAGTAATTCCTAGAAAAAATCAAGTTTTTAGAAACTGTTAAGGCTTTAGAAGATGATACTAGTTTGACGGACATACGTAGCTATGGATAAGGGAATATCTAATTTGGCAAATTTGACGGTAGCGGCCCCCTTTAATCTCAGGTATCAAAACTGTTGGTCGATCGTGTCCACGAAATACATGTAGTCCACATCTGTCAGTATTAAAATCTCATTTGAATAATCCTTCCAATTTTCAGACATGGAAGGAGTCCTGCTCAGTTTCAGTTCTTATGACCATTCTTTGCAACTGAGTCTCAACGACACTTAAACGAAAAAAAACTTATTTGGGTGTATGAATACTTAATCAGGGTCACTGTTTGTGATCACACAGGTTTCACTGGCTACTTTTGCTCACTCAGTGAGGAGGGTACTTTAATTTTCTCGTGATTTAAGAGGTAAGGGGGGTAAAATTCTACGCCTCTGCCTGTACTAGTTGTCAACTGTTTAAAAGCACGCTTTTTGATGGGCAGTGCTTCATTACTCTTACAATAGTTTTACGGCCCGATGAAGTATTCCCCTATTCCACTAATTGGGTATCGACCGGTCGGCCTTCGCTTTTAGTTCGATAACTCATCCTCACACTTTGACGTCACAGAAGCAACACCTCAGGCTGCGGTGTATAAAAAAAGTTCTCTAGGCTCCTTCATCAAGGACAGCGCTGACGGTTTCGACAACTCTTTTCTCTCTCCCTCTGCCGTAGGTTTCCAGTGCCGTTGTGAGGGTCTCTTCTGTGCCCTACACCGCTACTCAAATCAACATGGCTGCTCATTTGATTACCGTCAACAGGGTAAGATGGAAATTGCGCGGGACAATCCGGAAGTGCGTTGTGCAAAAATTCGCAAAATCTAAAGGACTGTACTTTGTTCCGCTCACCTTCTCAGCGCACCCGCCCACCCACCAAACCTTCAATTTCCACTCGGCTGATGCTGATACTGCAGAGAGGGTAGTAGCCGTTCCCTTCGGCTCTTTCTCCCCCATATGCACCAGTTTTTACTTGAGAACAAACGGATACATGAACCAAAACATCATTTTCCCACGCATGGGTTAATGTACTGATTTCTGTCTTGCTGCTCTATTGCTCCCGCCCCCGGCCTCTTCTTCATTTCTTCCTCCTCCTCTGTGTCATTTCTTCATATCTGTCTCAACCGTGCGAGGTTGCAGGCTTCGCGAGGGCTTGTTGGGTGTTGGCTGCTGCTGCGTGTCGTTGCTACTTCTTTCTACCATCCTCGCGCGCGCCGCCTGTACCTCTGCGCGTGGGAGGGTGTGTAAAAACTCACCGCATTTGCTGACACACACATTTATCATTTATTCCGTGACTTTCTAGTTTGCCTTCACGCGGTACTACTACCCAGTCGTCAGCCTTGTGAATAATTTTTTTCTCTCATTCTGGTTTACTCTCCCCGCCCCGCCCCTCCTCCCGCCCGACCCTTCCTGTGTTGCGCTTATGCGAACCGACGCCAACCTTTACCTCATTGCATGCCAAAGCGGCTCCCCCTACCTCCTTTTATCTGTTCCTTTGTACTCCAGCATGTGATGCCCTTGTGTCCGTAGTTTTTCCCCCCTCTCCCTCGTCTCGTACCCCATCACTTTCCGGGGTCGGAATACCTCTGCGGGTTATTAGTTTGTACATATAGCGTGGTGGAACCCGTGTGTGTGTATGTGCGTGCGTGTACTACTCACTCGTACCTTCATGTTCCTCTTTTGCTTTTCCCAACCTCTAATTTCACCCTTAAAGGTACAACATACCGGTCCGTGCTTCTGTATTTGCCCCCACGCTGCTGGCCTTCGAAGGCGGAAGTGCCGGGGATTTAAATTGGGGTGGTGATAAATCATCTTCATGGGCAGCTACGCGGACTACATTCGTTTCGCCTCTTGGCGGTGTTTGTCCGGTCTTCTTAACGTTGTCTTGACACAGAGGCCAAGTGAGAAGCGCACGGTAGATGCTGCGCAGATCACTGCCGTCACCTTCAGCTTGCTGAAGCACGCGGTGGACATCGTTAGAATCGATGGTCAAACTGTTTACCGCTCACCAGGGTTCTGTGCTGGCAGTATTACTCGTTTTTACCGAATATGACAGTTGCTTTCTGTGAGGATTCTCAAATGACGCTACCATTGGCAGTCTCACATCAATTTTTGTTTGTACGGAGAGGATGAACGGAGGTTAGCAGAATCACAATGCTGTTCGTTGGCTGAGCGAATCATGGGGGAATATCCGTGGCATGTGTCTTATCGAGCTCGGCAGTTCCATTCACCAGACCTCGTGACTGAGCTGAAGGATCTTACATAGTGGTGACGAGGGAGAGAGAAGTTCTCTCATGCGTTTTACAGACATTGGTTCACTGTCCTTGTGCATCTCCATTGACTGGAATTTGTGTCCATTGAGTTGCGGTGTTATTGTAGGTTATTCTCTTCTCAACGCGTGTCCGTTACAGGTACGTCGCCGGAATTAATGGTGTGCAGAGCTATATTTAATAGCGTACATTGTTGTAAGCAAACAGGGTCAAACTATCCCAAGGTTTGTTCGTTTATAAGATGTGGAAATGTTATTCTGGAATGTGGAGTTTGCATATTCCGCGACCCTTGCTCTGACGACCCAGAAGTAATGCTTTCTGCGTCATGCTGTGGAAGGTGCTGTGCCATCTGGGATTAAGCAGAATTGTTACGACAGCTAAGTTTATGAGGCAGCTGGACATACCGTAGTTTTGAATATCGGCACCACTGAATCAGCTCTTCGGGATAGATTGCAAGCCCTATTACACAATGTTAACTCCCTGGATTTTAGATTGCGATAAGAGTGTTGTTCTGGCACAGTAGCTCCCATGTAGCAGGTTACAAACTGCCGCCCTATTTTCGCGTCCCCACATTTGACAGTTTCCCTTGCCGGTGCGATGTTTGACAAAGCACAGTGAACAGGTCTTGTCTTCGTCTAAGATCCCCAGGTATGCACTCTACTTATTCTGTCTGGGTTTCTTCAGCAATGGTTTCAAGTTCTGTTACGCAACGTTGGCTGCCGCCACTATCGGTAAGACTAGTTATCGAAAGCTGGTAAACTAGGGTTGGTTGCCTAAGCGGCCGCAACAAAGGTGGAGGCTTGGCCTTCCTGGTGGACAAATCCATTGCCCATCATCAGCTACCTCTGCTTGGTGCCGATCCCACGGAAATACTAGTGATTTACCTTAACATTGGCCTGGTGTCGCTAACCGTCGTGAACGTGTTCATCCCTCCAACGTCCAGTTGTCCTCCAGGTTTCTGGTGGCAGTTTGGTACTAGGTGACTTCAGCGCCCATCACGACCTGTGGTGCTCCAATTTTGCGGCCGATTCCCGGGGAGAAGTCCTGGCGGATAAACTAGAGCAAGCTCCCTTCGCAGTCCTCAACGAGGACAGCCCAACGCGGCTCCCACCTAAAAGTGCCCCCAGCTCTCCCGATGTCTCCATTGCCAGTCTCAGTCTGGTAGCCTCCACCACCTGGAGCACGGAAATCAGCCGAGGGAGCGATCACCTCCCTATAGTGCTCGAATTGGCCACCTTTGCCGACCGTATCAAGGCTCCAAACAGGCATTTATCAACTTCAGCCAAGCTGCAGGCTACCTGGCGCGTCCACGGGTGGCGGATAGTGGCGCGGCCTTCAGTGAAGGTTATCTGCGAAATAAGCAGGCTCCCGGGTCTGGCGAATAAACATTCGCGGACGCAGAAGCGACAGTGTTACCAGGGCGCGGTGGGCTGAGGTCTGGCGCACCGACTGCCTTATAAAATGCCGCAAGGCCCAATGACGAAACTGTGAGATGGCGAGCGTGAACCGCCATTAAATAGGTTTGCTTGCCACCAACACCACTGCCTTGTGGTTAGGTTCTTGAGCCAAAGTGCTAGAGGAGACAACCTCCAAAAAAGAATCCTAGCGGCCGTTGGGGACCCGCCTGTATTAAAAATTCCCAAGAAACCTCATGATATCTCCTTACTACGACCGCTGCTACGGCGTCCGCTGGAACCGACGCGCTCCGCAACCCTTGTCCGGTGGTGCGGGCGAATAATATGCAAGCTGGACTGCTAAACAAAAAAACGGACTCTTGGTAGTGGATGCTGGAATGTGCGAACATTTATGGAACCTGGTACTCAATGTCTGACAGCGCACAGTCTCCATGAATATCACGTGGATGTTTGTTGCTTGTCAGATGTCCGACTCCCCGACTCAGGTGCCCGAAAAATCAAAATCCCAGGGGTTGATTCTTACTTCACCTTGTATCACAGCGGTCCGAGTGACTCATCTGGTAGACATGGTGTGGCTATTGCCCTCTCGGAAGAAGCTAACCGTGCACTACTAGCATGGGAACCAGTCAACGACCGAATGGCCTGTGTTCGACTAAAAGGCCATTTTACGAACATCTTGGTCGTATCTGTGTATGCACCTACGTCGGCGACTGAACAGCAAGAGAAAGATAATTTCTGCTCGCAGCTGTAGGAGCTAGCTGAACGACTCCCTCGTCGAGATCGGCTAATTGTTGCCGGGGACAGGAATGGGCGGACTGGGCCCGGTGACCCGATAAACAGCCACCTTCTTGTTCGTTTTGGTCTTGGCTCTCGAACGGACAATGGTGAGAGGATGCTGCAGTTTGCCGAACAGAACCGACTGTTTGTTACCAACATACTTTCAGCATCGTCACAAACATCTACTGACTTGGTATTCGAACGATGGCCGTACCGCCAGTCAGATCAATTACATTCTAGTTGGTTCACGGTTTCGCAGCTGGGTCCACGATAGCAGGTCGGTGCGAGGTGCCGAAACTGGTAACGTCCACGGGTCTGACCATGTTCTCGTTCGCACGCGCCTGAAGGTTCACCTCTCATCTGTGCCCAAACTGCCACGTGCGAGACGCCTTGATGTCGCAAAGCTCCGGCAAACCAACACTACCGAGGCTTTAAGCACAGAAATCCAGTCCCGTCTAATGACCCAGGCTGACAACGAGGGCAGTAGCAAGTGGCCATCACTGAAGACATCCATCTATGGGGCAGCTGAGAAGATTCTCGGATTCACTCAGCGGTGCTGCAGTGACTGGATCAGCGTAAGAACCCTGCAGCTATCGGCCGAGACGACTCGAGCCAGGTCCCGAAATGATGCCTCCTTCCGCCAGCTTTGAAAGCTGACAGCAAAGTCGGCTGGAGATGACCGGCAGAAGTACTGGTCCGAAACGGCGACTTCTATGGAGCAGGCTTCTAATGTTGGTGACACCCGAAAATTATACCAAATCATCCGCCAGGTTAGTGGTAAGCCTCCGAAACTGTGATTCTGTTCGCAATGTGAATGGAGGTTTTATTGCCAACGACTCGGCCAAGGTCGATCGCTGGCGTGACCACTTCGAGCACCTACTCAACTTTGACGAACAACCCATTACACCCTCCCTCTCCTCCACAGCGGATTTTCAATCCTCCCCTGCCTACGCAGTGTCATGTGACATCCCTTCCGAAGACGAAGTTACCGATGCAATGAAGAGGCTACGCAACAACAAGGCGTGTGAAGAGGACGGTATTCCTGCAGAAATCTACAAATCCTGTGTCGACACCCTGGCTCCTCAGCTCCATGAGATGATTGTACAGACGTGGCGAGAAGAGACCGTTCCCGATGACTGGGGCTCAGGTATCCTTGTGCGTACTATCGGTCTACCACCGCACGAGTCGTGGTCCGCAACAATCTCTCTCAGTCGTTCGATATCCGGTCTGGTGTTCGACAGGGCTGCGTCCTTTCGCCCATTCTGTTTAACTACGTTATTGAATGGATTCTCGGCAAAGCCCTACATGAAGAGGACGGTGTTGAACTTGCACCCAGACGCCGACTTACTGATCGTGACTACGCCGATGATATTGCGCTGTTAGCCTCAAACTTTGATGGTCTACAGTCAGTAGTGTCGCGGTTAAATTAAATCGCTATGTCGGTAGGTATGTCCATAAATTCCGGAAAGACGAAGCTGTTCTCGAGCTGCATCCCTGACCAGGAAAAGGCACCCCTGGGGATTAATGGCCATCAACTTGAAGAAGTAGACAGCTTTAAATACCTCGGGGCGAGGCTGATAGCGAATTGGCAGAGCAAGGATGACATTGTATCCCGCATCGATGCTGCTCGCTGGGTTTTCTCAATCCTTCGAAAGCGCCTATGGATCCGACGTGACATCTCCATCGCCACGAAGATTCGTGTATATCGTGCATCCATCCGGTCAGTCCTCCTCTATGGATGTGAATGCTGCGTTGTGCGCGGTGAAGATGAGCGAAGACTGGAGGTCTTTGACTACCGGTGCTTGAAGACGATCCTGCGAGTTCAGTGTAGCGACTTCATTTCAAATGAGGCAGTCCGCCTCGGCTGCGATCGTATCACGAGGATATCTCAGGCCATTCAAGAAAGGCGACTGAGATGGTTTGGACACGTTCTTCGTCGTCCACCCCACGAGCTTACCTATGCTGCCCTCGACCCTGCACCGCAGCCCATTTGGAAACGTCGAAGAGGAGGGCAACTGATGACCTTGCTGGACACCGTCCGTCAAGACATGGAAGCAGTTCTTGGACCTTCTATCTTCGGCCTCCGTCGCTGGAGAAGGGACTGGGTGGAGCTTTCGAGATCCGCTGCCGCCAATCGCCACGCATGAAGAGGTACCGTTCGTGACATCATTGAGGCCGGCTCGATCAGGCATCATCACAGCCGTAACAAGTACAAGTAAGTACTTCCAAGAGAGCTGACTGGGCAGCGTTTACCGCGGAATGCGAAGCGGGAACCGATCAGCTACCGCCCCCCCCACCTGTGTCCACAAGGCGGAGCGGGCCGTTCGTCACCTGCTTCTGGCAGCAACAGGCCACCATATACCGAACGGTCGCATCCCCATACCCGCCCAAACTATTCAAGCGAAGCCTCCCGACTAGAAGAAGAGCGAGACGAGATCCGAGCGCGAGACGCAACTGACCCGCGTGTTGGAAAACTCAACGGCTTGATAACAAAGACCGTCAATGACGACAAACGGGAACATTGGCCTGAAAAAGTTGCAGATTGTAATTTCCGTGGCAACGCAGCTGCCACCTGGAAACCTCTACGCAATTTGACCAAGCCACGGGCTGACACACCCTACCAGTCTTTTAGCTTCGGGGACGGCAACTTCATCTCCAACAGTGGTACGATTGCCGCGAAGGTTAACAAGCTGTTCTCGCCCTGCTCGGCTGTCAGTCCCAAAAGCCAGCGCCCCCTCCATAAGGCCCCTCCTCCGGACATTTCCTTCTCGGCCGATGCTATCCTTACCGCCGTCAGGACAACGAAAGTCTCGAAAGCCTGAAGACCGGATGGCCTGGCTCCTATCCATTTGCGCCATATCGGCCCCAAGGTGGCTGCCTACCTGGCAGCCATTTTCAATCTTTCGCTGGCCAGTTCACTCATCCCCGATTGCTTGCGCCAGTCCACTATCAATCCCCTGGTCAAAGCTGGCAAGGACCCCAGTCAAGCGACGCCCTATCGCCCAATCGCTCTCCTCAGTCCACTGGCGAAAATTTTGGAACGACTTCTCCTTCATATTCTGACGTCTGCAGCGGATCTGTCCAACCACCAACATGGTTTCAGGTCGGGTCGTGGCACAACAACGGCTCTTTTCGAGCTCAGCGACGCCATCCTCGAGGGCTTCCATCAACAGAAGCCCGCTTCGCGGACCGTGGCTGTCTCAATTGACCTTTCGCGAGCCTTTAACTGCGTCCGCCACGATCAGCTCCTGCAGGACTTGGTCTCCCTGAACTTCCCGACTGGCCTGTTCCGATGGTCGGTGGCTTGCATCCGTGGCCACCACGATCGTGTCCTTTTCCGTGGCACTCTCTCCAAGCACCGTAAGCAGACCTGCATTGTTCCTCAGGGCTCTGTGCTCAGCCCGACGCTGTTCAACATTTACATGCGGAAACTCCTACTCCCCCCGGCACCCGCCAAAGTGGGTACATACGCGGACGATGTCACCATCTTCTGCCAGCACCATAAAATTGATCAGGCTGCACAGGTCTTCTCGGAATTCATGCCTAACATTGTGGACTACCTCACTCAGCGCGGGATGTCGATCTCGGCTGCCAAGTCGTCCGTCACTGTTTTCACGCTGGATCCGAAGGAGTTCAATCGCCACCCGGATATCATCGTCAACGGTGAGGCTTTACCGCTGGTCCGAAAGCCCAAGCTCCTCGGCGTCCGTTTAGATCCGGTCTTCACGTTCGTAGACCATGCGAGGGATGTCGCAAGCAAAGTAAGCCGATGCACCAGGGTCCTCAAGGCTCTCTCGGGCACTTCCTGGGGCTGCGCGAAATAGTTGCTGACGATCACATTCAATGCAATGGCCAAGCCGCATCTCACCTATGCGGCATAAATCCGGTCTCCCACAATCAGCTCCTCCAGCCTCCGCCACCTTCAGTCAGCACAGAATGGTGCCTTCCGCACCATCACGGGCTGCTATAAAATGTCGCCCTTCGATAACCTCCATGCAGAGGCTTCTACCTTGCCAGTCGCCGCACACTAAAAACTCCTCGGCCAGCAGTTCTGGTGGACCTGTTCACAACCTGGCCATCCGAACCACCATCGTTGTCACGATCCCGAGCCTAGCCGTAACGTTCGGACGTCCATCCGAGGTCTCCACAAGGCAGCTGTCGCCTCGTCTCTCTCAGACCTACCCGTTGATGGCTCCGCCATCAAGACAAGCTACCAGCGCCTTCACCATAGAGCAGTTGTGGACGCAATATCCAGCTACCATTCCCCGGTCCTCCTGGGTGGCTACCCACCTCTGATTGCTACCTCGGAACGTCATCTCCCAGGGGTGACTCGTTGTACCCTGGCGCAGCTTCGCAGCGGCCACTGCATGCTCCTTCGCCAGTACCAACACCAGCTGGACCCTTCTATACCCGACTGTTGTCCCGACTGCGGAGTCTCACCGCATGACTGCCGTCACCTCTTCGTCTGCAGTTCCCGGCCAGGCACCCAACTCACCCCCCCCAGGACCTTTGGTTCAAGCCGGCCGAGGTCGCGACTTTTCTCCGCCACCAAACTGCACCCCGTTTGGACTCCGGCGGGAACCCCTGATCCAACAAGGGCTACCAACCAATCAACCATCCGCTTGACTACTGGTAGGCACGATGATTTACCTTCATTTTGTGCATTCTACAGTGGACTGCGGCATTCCGACGATACCGAATACATGCATGGATGCCAGCTAACTAATCTCGCTTGCAGGGCGCAGTAAATCATGCTTCACATTAACGTGATTTGTGCGTTAATCCGATGAACTAGTCGCCGAATGCTCAATATCAACCAGCTCTGAGAAGTCGGTCAATTTTCTGCCAACGTCAGGCGTGTCAGCCTATCGCAAAGGAGTTAAGACTACGCCGGTTAAAGCCTAAGTACTGCGATCATCCAAGCCCCAGTCCCTTAGGAGACGATAGAGAAGTCTTGGAGAACCAGAGTAGGAGAAGGTTATATTCTGTACAGAACGAGTAGGAGAATAGTCAGTAGAAAAGTGGTTGACTCAGCCTGGCGTTGAGTTCGACCATCAGGACCGTGAGAGAACACTGTTGCGTCACGTCCATCTCGAGCCGTGTTGGAAGGCCGAGTAACTCCAACGTCAGTCGCCGAAGACTTTTGTCTGTCTGATGGTCTTGATGGTGATTGGTAAACGCCAAGGACAGACACCAGTGGGGGACTCCCTGTCTCGCGCGATGGTTGCCGAGTGTGCGGCAAACAAAGGCAGACACAGTGCGTAGGAGTTTAGCTGGCGCGCGTAGCCACTTCACTTTCGCGGCTTTTTGGCAACGAAACCGGCATGAGTCAGCTAGGTAGGCTCCCACAAGCTGACCCGAACCTATTTGCATATTTGGCGTGTTTGTTCTTTTCCATTCTGATTCTAGGGGTTATTTTCACTCGTCTCATTTGCGAACGGAATCAGTCTATTGAGGATTCTTTGTCACCATTGCTTACATCGTCCGCTTGACTACTGTTAGGCACGATGACTTACTTTCTACAAATTTAATAGGCGCCTATGTTGACCTCCATGATCTTCTGGGCGAGAAGTAATCTGCGTCTAGATCGCGTTACCGTCCTACATCTCTCTGCATTTCCATCGGCCCCGAAATGTAACCGAACATGACCTTTGACTGGTTGGCTTACAGGAGAGAGCACTGCATGATCTGGCTGGCTGGCTGGTTGGCAGAATCCACAGTTATTGATCACATCAGCGGCTGCATACACATTTAGCCTGTTAGACACGCGCAGCTGGCTGCGTGATGTGATCGCGTCGGTTCGCACGCGTGCAGTGCCCCATATGTGAGAGAGTTAGAACGAGCAATTGGCGTACTTAGCTGCCCCACTTCGCCTCGTTCAGTTTCAGACGAACTAATTGGCTTAGCTTGCGCTCCTGCAAGACGGGGTGGCGGGACAGCACTCGCTCCTTCCAGTGGCCGTGTTTCTCGTCTGCAGCCGATTCGCGGGGCCCCCAAGTATGGCGTACCCTCCCCCCGCTCCCTGCCACCTCCTTCGTGCAACCTCTTCGCCTAATTGGCCCCGACTCCCATGGGCATGTGCGACAGCCGGATGACGTGTGCAGGCGCGCGTCCTAGCTGCTGCTGCGGCAGCACAGGTCTTGTCCGTGTGCTTCTGAGTTTACCAGTCTCGTCTCGCGGACAGGTACAGGACGGAACGCGCCCGCATAATTTGACGCTTTCCGGCCAGCGGGGTTGGGGGAGAGAGCGAGTGAGGGAAGGTGGATTGGGGCTGTGCGTTTTTTGACGAAGGACAGAAGTAGTTTGGGGACTTTCTGCGGGCGACTGGGCGGTGTTTGGGTGGAACCTCTAGGTTTTGGCGTTGCCAGAAGTACTCATTAGGCGCGCGCGCGCCTGCTCTGTTCTCTCTCCTTCTATTCGGACTACTGTGCGAGTCTTTCTCCTGGCAATGCAGGCCTCTTTCATTATGTACAAGAAGGGGCGCTCAACTGCCAGTTAGGGAACTCCCTCTTCCTGTTTTGGCTTCGGACTAAACCTCGGCCGTTCAGGGCGGAAAGATATTGCTGACAGAGACAAGAGAGACCGGAATGCTTTTCGCGAGTTGTAGTGTCGACAAGATAAAGTTTCCTCAAATCAAGAGTCAATGAAGACGGTGTTGGTAGACAGAGATTTGCTACTGAAAAATAGACGGTACAAAGGCTGTGTTATGAGCCAGTTTCCAGCTGCGTCTGTGTGGGTGAGTGAAGCTTTTGCTGCGGGCTGAGTGCGCTGTCTACTGCCGCCTATCAGATGAGGCAGAAGTATCGATTAGCTTCGAGCATACACGCGGTGGGTCGGCAACAAAAGGCCAATAGCGCGCAGGGAGCGACACTTGGTGAACGAAGGCAACGTGAGTCAGCGCAGTTGCGCTACGCTGCAGGTTCGCACATGCCCATTTCTGGTTGGTGACAAATTATAAGCCCAAACTAGCCATTTCCGTGTGTTTTATCCTTGTCTGTAGTGTATGTACGCCCGTAGTTACCTTCACTGTTGTCTAAAAGCTTGCCATCATTGATCTTCTAGCAAAGACAACGAACTTCTTTATGAGTTTCGCGAGCTTTTTCCAAAAAAAGCTTTTACCCCTCACGGTTGTTTAACAAGACAAATCTAAGATGCAATATAAAGACAGTCAGTTTCCGTTTTCGCGTCTCGAATGGTTATGTGTGGTCACATAAAAATGGACGAGGTGTTATTTGATGGACTTTGTGTGTTTAATCTACATCAAGCATGACAACTCCGGCGGCCCAAATTTGCCTAGACTTACAACTCCCGGCCGCGACCTCGTAACTCAAGTAGTTGTACAGAAAACTTGCCCTTTTCGTAACGCATCCAAACCCCACCGAGACCCTCACAATTGCCTCTGACGGAGTAATGCTTCTCGACAGAATGCGAAACGTCAAGAAAATCAAATTCCTGTTCCAGTGATCGCTTCTTCTTTTTCTTCTACTTCTTCTTCTTCTTCTATATCTTTTTCTTCTTCTAAACTGCTTTCTGGAACTCGCATATTCACTTCTATCGGCAGTGGTATATCCAAAATTTTCGGGGATCTTGAAGGCATGATTAAGATGTTGAATTCAGCGAAATTCAGGTGGCGTACTTAACGATATCCCTCGCTATACAGATTTTTCCTTCTGAATTCTGAGTATAGTTGCGTTTTGCTCAGGGAAAATGTAATACCTACCAGAAATGCAATTGCAATGTGCAACGAAAGAAAGAAATGAACAAGAGAATGAGGTTTTGTGCAAGTTGATCCAGCTTAGTGACCCAGTTGTTCATTTTTGTTTTTTTCAAATTTCTTCTCCGGGTTTTGGTTGTCTGAGTCAGTCAGAGTTTGCATGTCTACCATCTAGCACCTGCTCAAGTGACATCTAAGTCAGTGAGACAGCAAAACGAAACGCCACCTTAATGGCCCGTATCAGTATATTTGGGCGAGATGTACGTGGGTGAGCTTTGAGTTCTCTATTTGTACATGTGTGTTGTGGTATCAGCAAAATAGTACCTCGGCTTATTGGCGAGGCCAATTGATCTGAGCCACGAGGTGAAAAAACTCCTTGGAATTTTTTAGGAGAATAAACAGCTGTTAGAAGGTTTGACAGATTTGCTTACTTTGAGTTGACACAATTGTGAAAAAACTCGAGGTGATCGGCAGGATTTGAACTCGCGTATGAGAGAAGGCCTTTCCCGTCGGCCAGCGTTCTAACCACTGAGCTACAAACGCCCCGCCTCGCGCCATAAATTTAATCACACTTGGGTCGATATTAACCGCCCAACTTTACCACCCAAATGGAGTCCACCAATATGGATTGGGCAGTCAGCTTGCTGTTCCGTATTGGTGGATTCCATATGTGCGGTAAAGTTGGGCGCATAATATCGACCCAAGTGTGAGGTGGTGCGAGGTGGGGCGTTTGTAGCTTAGCGGTTAGAGCGTTGGCCATCGGTAAGGGCCTTCTCCGATACGCGGGTTCAAATCCTGCCGAACGCCTCGATTTTTTTTACAATTGGGTCAACTAAAAATAAACAGTTGTTCTTGGGGGAGGGTCCAATCAGGGGGCATCGCAGAGGTCACTGGACTCATCACCAAAATACGGAAGATCCGGCCTGATCCTCCCTTGCTGATTGCAGAGTCCAGCGAAAAGGTTGCAAAAACAGAAGTATCCGCCCAGATCGTTGACAGTCCGCTGCGGGTCGAACCAAGGGAGAACGAGTAGAAACAATTTCAATCGCAGTTAATAAAATGCACGCCGAGCAACCCGATGGTTTGACCACCGTGAACAATGAAGTCTGTCTTGTGCCCCAATGAATGAGCGGGCAACGCTGACTTGCTCGATATCTACCACACTCTTCCCTCCCATTCGCCTTGCTCCGATGGCAAGAAGATGTCAAAAAACAGAGAGGGAAGGAAAGATATGCTTTATATTGAAAGTAAATTTCGAAAACTTTCCAGATAAAAATGATTCCATTCACTGAGACCAAGGAAAATGGTAATAAAATACTGAAAATGTAAAGCTTTACACGAAATCCACATCTGTTAAGGGGACAGGTCTGATTTCAACCTCTGAATTTTCGTTTCCTCACACGTGAGGTAGCATGCTAGGAGTGGGAGTATAGAGTGCTGATATGCCGATGCCTGGCAAAACATACGTCGGAAACTTCGGCGCATAGCATGGGAGGACTTCGCAGTCATTAGTCTAGAGTGAAGAGGATGAACAATCTCACAAAAGTGCGATCTGCAAATTGCTTGACCGTTTTAAAGTGTCGCCGTATCATGTTATAAACTATCAAACAGGAGATACCGACAGCTGAAGAGAGCATTTAGAGGATACGTTTAAAAATGAAAAGCTTCTTTTTCAGCAAAAATAACTGCGGTGCAGTAGAGCATGAGGAGGAGAATTCAGCCATCTGTAAATCGCCAGATTAGGGCTTGCGGTGTGTAATATGAACGCAACCAGTGGATATAATATAAAAGTTTATGGATTTTGATAAAAATGCCTTCGATATGAAGAGAAATGTAAGGTTGGATGCTAGTGTAACACCAAGGTATCGAAAGAGGATACTTCGGTGGGCAGAATGTTGATAATTTCGGGACTTGGAGAGGGTCGCAGTCGGAAAAGAGACCGGACTGACTTCTAGTTGTTCATTAGAAGGCCATTCGCTAACGAAAATTGTGAGAAGTGGTCCAGGCCATCTTTCAGTACTTGGAGATGTATTTGACTTTTGAGAGGGTTGCTAACAACCATATCACTAGCATATTTAACAAACAAACATTCGGTTGTCGATCGTAGGTCGTCAGTGTGGAGAGAGAAGAGATGAAGGGATAATATAGCCCCTTGAAGAACTCTAGAGTTGTTGGGAAGGACCATGGATTTGCGCTCTCCGCACTGAACGAATTGAGTGCGGGAAGTGAAATAGTCCGAAAGCCAAGAGACAGTCCAGCCGGGAGAGCCGCATGCAGAAGTTTCGTTAAGAAGAAGATTTCGTGGGATCGTATTGAAGGCTGAGGAGTAGTCGAGCAAAGCACAACCGTATGCACTGCAGCCCTTATCTAAATCTCTTAGAGCAGAATGGACTACCAGAGCAACAGCGTCTAGTGTAGTACGACTAGCATGCAAATTGCAGGGATCGGAGGAAAATGGCGTAATTATGTCCAAGGTAACTCGTTCTGCAAGGTTCGGTAGTGCAAGCAATTTGACGAAGGGATTTAGGACCAGAAGAGAAGAGTTTATTTTCGGGATGGGAGTGATTCTCACTGAAGGTCAATCATTGGTGAGACAGCGTCAAGACGAACAGAGGTTGGCGCGAGCGCCACTGGGCTAACTGAGCAGCATGCCCCGTCCAGACGTGCCACACATACGCCAAATGTATCAGGCGACCGTAGGGGTGACTCAACTTTCGCATGCGTGAGAGTGTCATAGAAGTTCTCACGATTTGAAGCCAATGTTTGCATCTCAGGTATGTTTATAGAAAGATAGAGAATAATAATAATAATGATAATAATAATAATAAGAAGAAGAAGAAGAAGAGGAGGAGGAGGAGGAGGAAGAAGAAGAAGATGATGATGATGATGAAGAAGAAGAAGAAGAAGAAGAAGAAGAAGACGTGCCGATCCCCGGAATCATAATTCTATTCGTGTGAGCTTTAGAACTCTTACTGGAGTTCATCGTCAGAGGCAAAAGCGTCAACGAAAAGCAAGCAGCAGTTATAGGGGGCAGGAGCCAATCAGCCGTTATAGGGGGTGAGAGGGGCCAATTGACCACCAGTGCCGTCAGTGCGAAGATGCCTGCGCAGGGCTATGTATGCCGGCGCCAGATCGATAAATCAATGGGCTGAGTTCTCATCCGAGGCCCAGACTTCAATCAATTCTCGGTCCCTCCTTTTGCCGGCGTGGGCGAGTATCCTCGCGGCTGTCTTATAAACAAGGAGAAATTGAGCACAGTCCTGAGTTGTGCCGTCAGTTAGCAACCTATCCAGCCACATGACTCTTAGCGCTTCGTAATAACTTTGAATGAGACAGATGTATTGCCGGTGAGGAAAAGACTAAGACGTCGCCGGGGGGGGGGGGGGGTGGAGGGGGGCAGTTAAATCTCCTGTGTCCAACTAATTGTATCTTTCCTCTCCTTCGTGTTCTAGTTATCTGTCCGAGCCTGACAAAAGCTTGGCCCATGATTGAATGCTGTGGTTGGCAGAACTAAGTACAGTAGTCGCCGGCTATTTAGACCACCTCGGGCCCAGACCAAATTGGGCTTAGTAAGCGACGGGCGCATTAAGCGGAGAGTCCTAGTTCTTGATTAGCAAACGCAGGATAGACACTATACATTACCTACTAATAAATAAAAAAAATTGTATATTAAGAGCCACAGGGGCCCTTTCATTACAAACTTAGTGCGATCCTAAAAGTAAGCAAAAATAAAAATATTCCAGATTAACAACGAACTCTTATTAACTAATTAGCTGGGCAGATAAAAACTCCTACATCGATGGATGAGTTCAGCAAGCCACCGATTTACAAAAAAATATAGGAGAAAAAACGGCCTAAAGAGATAGCATGTTACAGTCAGATGGGATCGATTGTTGAGGGTTCGGGACGCTTACTGTCATGGGAAAACTAATATAGCGGTGAGTTAAGAAGGGGTCATCCGGAACAACAGGAGAGGGCAGTGGAATTAAAGGCAACATCACCCAGCTGTGACTCACCAGACTCCAGAGTCCACCGATAAGTTTGCGGCCAAGCAATAAACTCGAAGGTCACCGTATCCTGGGAACAGCTTCAAATGCCAGGAGGATCCTTTTCGAAATCTACAAAATGCGTGTTTGGAAAGGAAACAGACAGTAACGACTTTATTTCCTCTAAATTTAAATGCTTATATAATTTGCCTTTAAAAATCGACAGTGTAGAAGACATTCTAATATCGAGAGGAAGGTTCTTCCAAATAAAAGCATATTTGTAGGTAAAAAAGCCATAACGGTAAGATGTGGAACTACGGGGTGGTAAAATTATCATGGAGGAATTACGAGTGGCGTAATGTCGGTTTACCAGATTGAAAGCGTTAATTTGTGGGAGATTAGGACTATTGTTAGCGCGAAACAGAAAGCATATACCAGCTTCGAGTCTTCTTACCCAAAGAAATTTAATGTCTGCTAACTGACATCCATCTGTATAAGAAATACTAGACCCAAACGGAGAAAATATTTTACGAGTGAAAGCTCGCTAAACCTTTTCAATCTTACCACGGTCATTCGTGTTCATAAGACCAAAAAAGGGGACAGCAGTATTCTAGTATAGAGAGAACAAACATGCAGTATAGTTCTAACTTTATTTCTGGAAGGAAAAAATTATGCCATATAAACCCACATATCTGTGCGGCCTTGGCAGAAATTCAATCTGCATGAGGCGATATTGCAAGCTTATTTGTGCTCATTCTAACAGTGGACTGTTCTGGAAGATAATGGGTCCAGGAAGCTTTGCGGGACCAAAACACATGAAACTACATTTGGATGGAGAAAACTCCATCTGCCAAGTTGCGCTCCAATTTGAGAGGATACGCAAGTTTGCGTTAACTTGATCAACGCAACTACTGGCCGTGTCTTTAGAAAATGAGTAAATACACTTAAGATCATCAGCATAAATGAAATTTTCCGAGTTGTTTAGCACCTTTGCAATTTCATTTATGTAAAGAATGAAAAGGAGGGGACCTAAAACTGTGCCTTAAAAAACGCCACTCGTGATCGGCTGAGGCATCAAGTAGCTATTGCCTACTAAGTCCTTCTGGCTGCGGTTAGACAGGTAGGAGGCAATGAAATCGAAGAGAGGAGTCCTGATACCTTGGGCTTCTAGTTTCACTAGAAGGCGCCTGTGAGGCACCTTGGCAAAAGCCTTACTAAGGTCAAAATAAATCACAATGACTGATTGCCGCTCATTACGAAGTGAAGTAACGAAGTTAAGAAATGCCAAGTGACAGGTTTCACATGATCTTCCAGGTATAAATCCATGCTGTGAAGCACTAAATATTTTATTTTTTATGCAAAAATCGAGAATTTGATTAAAAATGATATTTTCCATACGTTTGGCTAAGGCCGGGGTTTTATGAACACCTCGGTAGTTATTTACGTCCGAACGAAATCCTGACTTAAAGACTGGAAGAATAATAGATGTCTTCCATGCGTCAGGAAAGTAATCGTTTAGAAGATAAGCTGAGAATAGATAACTTAGCAATCGGGGGAAGCTGAATACTCTCTTGATAATTGAATTCGGAAGGCCGTCAGTTCCCGAGGAGTGCGAGTTTTTTTAGGTGGATAATGTGCTTACGAATTACTTCTATGTAGAAATCTATGGTACTGATAGTATTGACTGAGCATGGCTGAAACGACGGGGCTGGTTAGGATTCCGTCGTAAGATGCTTTGCAAAGAATGCATTAAACAGTTCAGCATTGTCAGACTCATCTAGCACAAATGTTTTATTTTCATTCAGTAAAGGGGGGATTTCGTGACTTCGTTTAGCGGAGGACCGACGACGGAACAGCTAGGCAATAGATTTTACAGAGCTAGAGTTTAACTTGCTGAGTGCACAGGATTCCCTCTGTTTGTCACATGCAAGCCGAATCTTAGACGCTAATTCGAAAATCTCTGCAATTCTGATGTGCACAGATAATTCAGTAGTATAATGATCTTTCAACTGTCTTTTTAATTTCTTTAGTCTAGGCAAAAGAAAGTGAGGAACGGTTGGTTCCGAAGTATAAGGCTTAAAATTTGTTATCGGCACAAATTCCAAAATGCTACTTGAAATTGCTGTCATTAAGTCACCGAGAATTGTTACACTGTTCCTGGAGGAAAGCACCTGCCAGTCTAGTGAGTCCATGAAGTTGTTAATTAAATTAATATCAGCAAGGTCAAACGCACGGTAGGTACGAGTGGTGCTAGCCTTTTTCGTAGAAGCAAGCGGAAGACAATAATGGATTAAAGTATGGTCACTTTGGAAGAGGTTCTGATCGTAATCAACGAAAAGCGGGGAAATATCGTTCGTCAAAATTAAATCTAAAATATGGTGCTCCCCCGTTGGAGAACAGACCAACTGGGACCAGTTTGAATAATTGATAGTATCTAGGAAGGGCTGAAATCTGGATGGACAACAGTTCACTGACCAATCTATTTCGGGCAAGTTGAAATCCCCAGCGATACCTTTAGCGTCAAAGGCGGACTTCGAAATCAGCCTCAATATATTGCAAAACTTTTCCTCATCTTCGGATGATGAGTTAAGGGGATTATAAATGCATCCGATAAGCGCCCTTTGACGGGGAGACAGGATAATGGATGCAAAACAGTAATTGCCCGAGAATTACTCAGCATCTAGATGGAACGTAAAATGCTTAAAATAGCTTTAATATGGAGAATACAACCGCTAGTGTGGTTTTGACGGTATAAATCATACGCGTCTATTATTTTTCTCTGTTTTATGTTAAGAGCTTGGTTATGTACAAGAAAAGAATGCTTTTTGTCGGTCTTTTATGGAATTACAAAAACAACAAAAAATTATTTGCGACACGTAACCAGTTGCGCACGCAGAGATGAGAATCTCATTCTATCCTGTTGGCAAACTGGGCTTTGTAGGCGGCGACCGAGCTTATTAGCCGGCGGATTTTGCTTTGTCAAATTCCGTCCCAAGCTGACTTGGGCTTAATACGCGGCTGGGTTTATAAGCAGTGGGCTTAATAACCGGTGACTACTGTAGCCCCTCTGCCTTCTCGGCACGCAAGATTTTTCTCCCTTCGACCGTTGGTTTCGATGACTTTTAACGTGTGCTCCTCAGCGTGGCGGTGGTGGTGCAGCGGTGGTGATCCACGCGTGGATTCAGTTAAAGTGATGGTGCATTTGCCTTGCATCTACAGCATCCTTACTTCTCTCTCGACACGCCCGAGCTCGGTTTCAGGAAGACCGGATGAGGGATCGGGCGCAAGTGGCTGGACCCGCCAAAGTGGGAGTGGCCATAGGCGGCAGGTGGCTGAGTCTGCACCTTCAGAGTAAAAGGAAGAGTTTATTGTGTACACAGGACGGAGAATAGATGGAAAGAGTGTTGACTCGCGGATGACCGCAGTCCGGCTGCTAGGGCGTCAATTTCGGAGTCCCTAGAGCATCAGGAACCGCGGGCGAATGCTTTGTCCCGGGGGCCAATGGGGGTGCTGATGTCTAGATTAGCGCGTGCGCACGACCTTGAGGTTGGCTAACGCTGGCTAGCCTGAGCGCGCGTTCGCGCTGAGGAGTATGTGCGCGTCGGTCAAGGACAGTCAGCGCCTAGCCTAGCAGTAGGTGCGCAGGCAGGCCAAATGCGGCATGCGTCAGCGATTGGTCTTGGGCTGCAAGTGGCTGCAACAAGGCCACTACACATACGTCGGAAACTTCGGCGCATAGCATGGGAGGACTTCGCAGTCATTAGTTTAGAGTGAAGCGTCGCCGGCGCATGCTTTGATCCGGCGGTCAATAAGGCGGGTGATGTCTAGCCTCGCGTGGACGCGCAACCTTGAGGTGGACTACGATTGGCTAGCGTGTACGTGCGGTCACGCTGTGGCGTACGTGCGCGTCGGCCAAGGGCAGTTAGCGCTTAGCCCCAGGAGACGGTGGGCACACAGGCAGGCTAGATGAGTCATGCATCAGTGGCTGGTCTTGGGTTCCAAGTGGCTGCAAAGAGGCCACTACACCTTCGCCTGCCTCTTACGCCACGGCATGCCGGATACTCAATGCATGGCCAACGGATCCGTGCAGTTGCTGAAGTTGCCCTGTTTTCTGTCTGTTGACCATCTGATTGAGATGGCATCCCCTGCAAGAAAACAGGTAACGATTGTATGCTCACCAAAAAGGTACTTTTTAGCGCGTGTAGTACAAAGTTAAAAGTTTCTGTGTAGGCTAGACACCAGACCAGCCCCTCGAGGTCAGGTCAAGCGGAGATTGGCAGGCGCCCAGATCGCATTAGCAGCTTTTCAACTCTGCAGGCAGGGCATGTCTCGGAACGGTATCATCGGTGGCTCTTAAGACAAAGCAGAATGATGCATTCCGAAGTGTGCCAGTCAGAACAGTGCGGTCTCTGGTGTTGACGTAAAGCGCGCACCATTAGAGGGTTGTAGTGGGCGTTAGCGCCACTGTGCGAACCCGTGATCGCTGACCCATCACGCCAAGGCTGCAGTCACACCGACTGTCTGCATCCTATCTGGCGCGACCTACTATCACGCCCAAACCGCGGCGTAACCTCACGCGGTCCAACCAAGGACCTTCAAGGCTGCAGCCAACGGTGGCCGCTCGAATGTCTACCCCAGACATCACTCCGGACCTAGCCCACCTTGCGGCTAGACGTGCACTCCGGCAGTTAAGATCTCTGCTCAACTATTCGCAAATTCATTCTGTGAGGAATATATGCTTTCTGATACTCTGGCCTTCCTAAAAATTCTCCCCCCTCTTCTTGGGAACCGGGCGTGGAAGGTTGCAGCCGTTAGGGTTAACCTCCATAGCGACGAATGAACGAGGCGAACAGTTCTGTTTGAAAGTAATTAAGTAATCTGAATTTTACTAAAAAAAGCAAACTATTCAGATTTTCATGCATTAAGCCCAAGAATGATTTCATGCGGACGCAGGGCAGGGGGATGACACTTTCAAAAACGAATCGTTTTCACCAGGCTTGCGGAAGGCCTGCCTTGAAGCAAGTTCAAGATAAACATGAAAAACCCTACCACAGCCAAAAACGCACACAATAACCGCGTCAAACACTTGGTGGGGCTTTTTACTTCTTCTAAATCTTCCGCTCCTCTCTCCTCGGATGAAATTTGGAAGAGTCTTAAGCGTCTCACTGGTCAGTGCAATACACTAGCACAGGAAGATTCTGACTAAGATTTAGACTGTTTAAATGCAAATTTCATCCACACTCCCACTGCCTCCCATTTTCTGAAAGACGTCATTTCCTTATTACCAAGTGTCTTTGTTCCTGTGTCTGTGGAAACGGTGATGAATCATCTTAAAAAGGTTCGAGTTTCAACAGCCGCAAGAGCAGGTGAGATCTCACCATTTCTCCTGAAATCCTGCTCTTTTCAGTTAGCACTTGCAGTGACACACCTCATCAACTTGTCCTTCATGGAGTCTGAGATTCCTAATGAGTGGCGATCAGTGAGAATCACTCCAATTCCGAAAAAACCCTTGGCTTCTGGTTCAAAATCTTTTCGTCCAATTACCTGCTCTTCTGCACTATTGAAACTTGCTGAACGAGTCACTTTAGGCATCATCATGCCATTTTCCTCGTATTTTTCCGATCCCTTCTAATTTGCGTATAAGGCTAGGCGTAGTACACTAGACGCTGTTGCTCTGGTAGTCCATTCTGCTCTAAGAGATTTAGATAACGGCTGCTGTGCATACGGTTGTGCTTTTCTCGACTACTCCTCAGCCTTCAATACGATCCCGCGCCATCTTCTTCTCAACGAAACTTCTGCATGCGGCTCTCCCGGCTGGACTGTGTCTTGGCTTCTGGACTATTTCACTTCCCGCACTCAATTCGTTCAGTGTGGGAAGCGAAAATCCATGGTCCTTCCCAATAACTGTGGAGTTCTTCAAGGGGCTATAGTATCCCCTCATCTCTTCTCTCTCCACACTGACGAATTACGATCGATAAACGAATGCTTGTTTGTTAACTATGCTAGTGATATGGTTGTTAGCAACCCTCTCAAAAGTCAGATACATCTCCAAGTACTGAAAGATGGCCTGGACCACTTCTCACAATGTTCGTTAGCGAATGGCCTTCTAATAAATAACTAGAAGTAAGTCCGGTCTCTTTTCTGACTGCGACCCTCTCCCAGTCCTGAAACCTTCGACATTCTGCCCATTTAGGTATTCCCCTTCCAGAACCTTTGTGTTACTCTGACATCCAGCCTTTTATTTACTATTCATATAGAAGGCCTTTTAAATAAAATTTGTAAACTTCTATATTTCATCCGCCGTTTGCATTTATATTATCCATCGCAAGCCCTTATTTGGCGTTTTTTAGATGCCTGTATTCTTCCCCTTATTCTTGACTGCTCTCCGGTTATTTTTCCAGCCGTACTTAAAAAAGACCTAGTCATTTTAAACGTAGCCTCCGAATGCTCTCTTCAGCTGCCGGTATTTCCTATGTTTTTTTAGCTGATATTATATTACAGCGACACTTTAAAACCGTCAAGCAATTTGCTGATCGCATACTTACTGAGGTCGCTCACCCTCCACTCTACATTAATGACTGCGTCGAGGTTTCCATCATATGACTTGCCGCACATCAGCAAACTAGCACTCGGTCCTCCCATTCCTAGCACGCTACTTCACGTGTGAAGAAGCGGAAATGGAGAAGTTGAAAGCTGATCTGTCTCCATAGATGATGTGAATGTCGTGAAAAACTTGATTCGTGAGGATTACATGACCTTTTACCTTTGTCCTTTTACCATGACCATTTATTTACCTTAGCATCTACTCTCCGTGAATGGAGCCATTTTTGCTGAAAATTCAGCTTTGTAAAATCCTCAACATAACCTTCTTCTTCTTCTTTTATTAGATTTTAATTCGCTTCAAATCTGGTGGCAGTTAGTGGCGACCGACCTGATAGATCGCGATCGTCACCAGGGGGGATGACGTCCACTGCGTGCTTGCAGCGCCAGTGAATTGCGTTTATTTTTAAGATCTCGCGACACGTGAGCGTAGGCGGCTGGGGGGAACATGCGAGAGTGCAGTAAATGTAGCGCAAGTCCATTATCACTTACTAAATTTAACTCACGCGCAAGTCACCGTGTTTACAGTCAGCCTACTGAAGCGCAGCGAGGTGGTGGACATGGTCGGAATCGACGGTCGTACTGTTGGAGGCAGGACACGAGTATGCGGACTCCCATAGTACACAAGACTTTGCGCTTACTCTGAAGGCAGATTAGGTGGGTTGGGCGTAGGACAAGTATTCGTGTTTGGATTGGGATTAAGGTTACAGTTATGAAGAAGACGAAGGAGAAGAAGAATGCTATATTGAGGATTTTACAAACCTGAATTTTCAGCAAAAATGGCTCCATTCACGGAGAGCAGATGGTAAGGCAAATAAAGGATCATTTTTTAAAGGACAAAGGCAAAAAATCATGTAATACCCACAAGTCAAGTGTTTCACGACATTCACATATGGAGACAAATCGGCTTTCAACTTCTCCATTTCCGCTTCTTCACACGCTTTTTTCTTCGTGTTGTCATCCTACGGAGAATTGTCGATGTAGGTGTTGTTGGTGAATTGCACAAACATTGATAGATAGATAGATAGAGAACTATATTTTGATGATAATGTCAAAATTTTCAGCAAAAAAGTGGCTCCATTCACGGAGAGTAAAAATAAGATCAATTATGGGGTCCAAAAAGCTCAAGAGTAAACGGTCAAAGATAACAAAATGCTCAAAGTAAGAAGTCGACACGGTTACCACATCTATTATGGAGACAGGTCTGCCTTCAGCTTCTCAATTTCCATTTCTTCACACGTGAGGAATCGTGCTAAGAATGGGAGTACCGAGTACTGGTAGGCCGATGTACGGCAGGTCATATGACGGAAGCTTCGGCGCATGGTACGAGAAGATTTCGCAGCCATTAATTCAGAGTGGAGAGGGTGAGCGACCTCACTTAGAATACGGTCCACGAACTTCTTGACCGATTTAAAATGTCGCTGTATGATTGGCCGACAGATTGTACGACAGATTGGCCGCATTTGACGAATATTGGGATGGTGATATGTTGTAGACACAATAACTTGTTTTCGTTCATTTAAAAAGGTAGCAGTGTGCTGTTGATATGACCCCATGATCATAAATGCAGGCAAACAAAGCAGAGGATTAGAAAGGATGGTATAGGATAATAAATTTCTACGGGAATGGAGACAAAAAAAATGGGTGGCTCAAATTCGAAAGTTATGACACAGAGAAACAGCAACCGGTATCAGTAGCTTATGTAGGCCCATTCATTAATCCCTACTCCCTGCATGTTTTCCTACGAAAGCGGTAGTTATAGGGTTTTAGGGGTGGGGAATTAGAACACGCAGTGAAATATTATTTAATAAATACTCAATGAATTTTTATTTTTCTGTATTTAGAAGTGTTGTTGATTTATATCTGTAGATTTTTCTTATCTGTATATTCGTTTAACTTATTGCGGAAAAACCTGATTATCAGCTTGCAGGTTTCTTGAAATTCCTGAGAAATTGAAATGGTGGTTAGGAGGCCGTCTACTTCAACTTACCTGAGGTCCAACTTACCGTTCTGGAGTTATATTAGTATAGACCGCGGCGCGAAGCACCGCGCAAATCTTCACTTCACATGTGGAATGACTTACTCAAAGCGGCCGCGGGAAGCAACTTCGACTACATTTTTCTTCACTTGACACTTACTTATAAAAATTTTCTGCTTTGCTTATCCTATTTCCCTACCGCCAAAACTCTATAAACACAGTTTTTGCAGGAATAATGCTGGTACTAGGGGTATGTGAGTGGGCCTACATAAGCTACTTTTGCCCAGCTACCTTCTTGGAATTTGGAACAAGTATACCTGAGGTAGTTGAGGCCCATGTTTCCACGTGCGATCGAACTTGTTTCTGCTTTGCATGCACCTCTGAGCTCTACGGATGACGCGCATGCCAAGGGCGTATGCAATCTGATGTAGAGGCCCTGATAGTGGTTGGCATTGCAAGCAAGCATCCAGGCAGACTCATCTAGACATTTTTACGGCTCACGAACGAGACAGTTCGAAGCTCGATTCCATCATGTGCCCCACAGTAAGGTGCGCCTGCGTTTGTTTAAGACGATAGCAGACTTGCATTGCACATACCACACCCTCTTCTCATCCACAAACCCAACTGGACTTGGTGTAAAGACTGAGTCATGGATACCGGAGGCGGAATCAGGCGCCGACGTGAGCCTGTGCCTAGGGGTGCCACCGCAACACACCCACCCCCCTGCTCGTATACATGTATATTTTGAAGGTTTAAAAGCAGTGCACTTGATGCTCCTGTTAACTTTAAGTAGCCACACCATCAGTGTGTGAAGGAGCATGTGCGTGAAGTGCCTGACGTGTATGGATCGTACCTCTCAGTCGATGACTGAATTGTTACCCCGTCTCTGAAGGGTGAAGGCCTAGGCAAAGTGCAGGGCTGTTTCACCACCCTCCTGAGATTTAAGGATCACATGTGTGGGAGCCTGCCGCGCTGACTCACGCTACCGTTGTTTGCCACACTGCGCAGGCTCACTATCTACTGGTGCCCGATAAACTCCCACACAAACTCCGTCAACCGCTGCGAGAGGCCCGCGATGTCCTGGCGGCCCTATGCTCCCCCCGTCTATTCACTGCTCAAGGTGCAAGTTAGTTCCAGCCAATTTATGCGCGCCTGTCCACCTGGCTGGCCTCATGACCCACGGCAGGCAAGACATCACAGCAGAGATCACAACTTCGCGGACTCACTGGGCGTGCACACGCCGGTGGTATAAGGGGTGGTCCGGCCGGATGATATAAACGTATCCTAACGGTTACGAGCTAGTGAATATGATAAGGCGTGGAAGGCCAGAGTATTAGGGATAATTTAATAAGGTGTAACAGGTGTAGAATGCAAGTAATAGGTAAGTGACTCCCAGACGAGTGCAAGTCCAGCCATGAGCGGGCCGTTCGGGGAGTGTCTTACCGTCCCCCGCACTAGGGTCTTGTTGTGGACTGGCCTTGGAAAGTGGTTGGCCAGTGAGCCAGACAAAGTGTGACCTTGAACGGGGAGCTTTAATATCGTCTCTTGCGCGCACGTGGTGGATATGCTAGACATGCGGTCTGTCCCCGCGGTGTCCGAGGAAAGTATGCCTAAGAAATAAAAGGTCGCTACACACAGTTTGCTCTGGCGCAGTAAACTTCTGTTCACCAACACCATCTTCCTTAACTTATAATTTGTGGGAACCTTCTGCTTTCTGACGCACCTAATTGTGACATGTGCATATCCATCAGCACGCTTTAGCAAGCCATGATCCCTGTGGCTTTCTGTGTACTGGCAGTTTTCTCGGATCTGATTCCCCATTGGTGTTTGTGTGTGTGTGCTTGCGATCCCACCGCATTTACAGATTGTGTACAAGATTTCCCGGTTAATGGTATCTTCTCTCAGAGGCGTGAATACCGGCTGGTGGCGCCTAGCAAATTTGCTGACGACGGTGGCTGTCACACCCTCGTCGGTGTAGTCACAGGGGCCACCCGGCCAGTCGCTCCATGCTTTTTTGCACGCTTAGGAGGCGGCCTCAGCCGCACCAGCCACGTGCGCCTGTAGGGGTCTAAGCCCCCGGTTTCTTACATGAAGAGAAGGGGTAAGGCCAGTAGGAGTTGGTTTATTGTATACAGAAACTCAGTGGTAGTCTGAAGTCCCGACGCACGGCAGGCTTCGATCCTGCGCGCGCGTCTGTCTGCTAGTGGGCATGAGGGAATAAACGTCATGCGAGAGTTAGTGACTGGCCTTTTGTTCAACTGTTTGGCCAATAGCAATCTACGGCATCTGTGACTGGCTGTCCCAGAAGGAGGTAGAGGAGTGAAGTTATCGCAATGGGTCAAGGTTACTATGGTTTAACCCTAACGACTGCGACCTTCCAGGCCCGGTTCTTTAGGAGATGAAAGAAGTATTGGGAAACCGGAGCAGTAGGGACAATATATTGTTCACAGAATGAGTAAAAGAATAGTTCATAAGAAGGTTGACTCGATCTGGCGCACCTTCGACCGTGAGAGCCGAGTGAGAGAGCAGTGGTGGCACATCCGCCCCGCGAGGGGGCAGGATGCAAAGTCAGTCTAGCGTCAGTCATCCCGAGCGGCCACTGAATCCTCTCTCTGTCTCGCGGCCCTGGTGGTGATTGGTTGAACCACACGAAGGTAGACACTAACGTGGGTGGTCCGTATCCCGTGCGCTAGTTTGCGTCTGGTCGGAGGCAGGCCGAAAAGTACATTCGCGCAAGGGCTTGCTCTGAGTAACCTTGTCTTTGACGTCAAGAGTTAGGCAGACGTCGGGCAGAAAGGAGTACTAAAAAGTCACGTGATGGTTTGCGGGCTTGGTGCCGGTGATATGTCCTCCAACATCTTGGGTTTCCCGCCTTCTGTCTTGACGTCGGATACAGGTGTGAGCGTGAAAGATTAGAGTAGATCCTGCGCGATTCTACTTTCGCGCGGTCAACACGCCTGCCTTCAGCTTACTGAAACCGTGGTAAACATCTTCGAAAACGACGGTCGAAGTATGATAGAGATGTTAAAATAAAACCATATGCGTGCGAGTCAACATACAGCACAAACTTAAAGGATTTGTTGCTGTTATTTATGCAGCAGTGCAAATGGAGCATACATTCAGAAAGGTTCAACAAACGTAACTGGAAGTATACATGCTCTAAAAGACGCTTTTAGGTCAAATGTAAGCAAGCCTTTGCAAGCCTTTTTGAAAGTCCGCCATCACCGTTTCGCTTAGTAGTAGCTTCTATAGTCGTTGCATACGGTAGTTGGTTGGTGAAACTCTTTCTAGGGTCAAGTCACGTGTGTTAGTGCCTGACATTGCTGGCAAACTCGAAGACATGCTCCGGTCTCTGCTAGCCTCCATGGTTTCGGATAATCTGAAATGTCCAGAGCAGACTGCACATTACGCGCCTGTAAGTCAGGGAAACTTATTCAAGTTATTTCAACCTATACTGATAAGATAAATCCTTTGGGCTGTCGACCAACCTTTGTTGCCCTCCGTTGCATCTGTTCAAAGGGGAGGTTAATATCCCTTTTTCACCACCGTGTCCAGGTTAGCATTCCTCAATCGAAACGGGGTCTCATAAAGACTCCGAAGAGTTCAGGTGAGGCTAATTTAAGCGCACGTCTGACTCAGTGTAACGCACTAGTTGCCTTCTGAGACACTCTCTTATAGTGCTAGGACTGAACCGAACTCACAGTTACCCAATTACCAAACTGTTTGCGCGTTTCCACATGGTTTAATGCTGTTATTAATAAGCTACAGGCGTTTTGGAGATATAATTTGACCGGATATAACAGGCTTAGGATCATACATTTGGATGCATTCAACTTCGGAAACTACCTGGTTGACCGAACACTCACTTTGTCGATACTCGATTGTAACCTTTTTGTGTCGTCGGCACAGTTAACTCCAGCCCATCATCATCATCATCATCATCATCATCATCATCATCATCATCATCATCCGAGAACATGACAGCTGCAGTCGTTCACATAACCTAAGACGAGTAGCGGGCTTAAATCAGAACCTTGCCGGAACATCACTTTTATACCTATATTCAATTGTCAGTAACAAGCCTTTCCACTCTAGAGAAAAAACAACTTTCGATCCATTTGAACATTTTTTCGCGAATGCCTATATTCTAAGAGGAGTCGGTGCGGTGCGCTATCAGAGGCCTTTCAGAAGTCAAAGAATACAGCATCAAAAGGGGATCACCTTTGTTTGCAGCTTACATCTCATACAAGCTGGTGAGACAAGTGCGTTCCATTGGTGCATGTTTCGCCGATTGACGGTAATTGCTGGCTTATTAAGGCGTTAGTATTATGACCTTTGACTCTGATCAAAAGGGTCACGAGTCGATGGATCGAATAGGACACCACTGGGGTCTAGGGATAACTGGCTAATAAGCCAGAAATGGCAATTCGAGTCACCCTTGTCTTTGTTGACAATACTATATGCCTAAACTAACAGTTGTTACGGCTGTAGGAACAAAACTAGGGAGATTGCTGTGGCAGACTTTGGCCACCATAAGCCAGGTGGGGAATCGACAAAAACGCATCTGACGAGACCTAAGATAGAGCGGGCCAGATGAACCCCTTTAGGCTTCAGGTGCACGTTAATCAACTAGGAACGGTGATTTTCGGCGCCCATCCTTTATCCGCCCTTTTAAAATGGGGGTGATCAGAGAAATCTTCCCCCTCATTTCGGGTGTTTTATTTTTTTTTCAAAATGCTCGTGGAATATAATGGATAATGCTTCAAATGATTACCTATGACTGAGGATTCCCGTCGGAATCCGAAACCTCAGGACAATAAAACTTTTGTTCCAGTGATTTCTTCTTCTGCTTCTTCTTCTTCTTCGGAATTGTTTCCTGGAACTCGGATATTCTCCTCTATTGGAAAGCTTAAAACATGCTTAAACATTCGCAGCAGCAGATCTGTAGTGACTAGCTCACGTCGAAGTGAACTACGCTAGAATCTCAAAACTGCGGTTCTCGATGTCTGGGAACAGCCAATCACAGTTGCCGCATTGATGCCTTCTGAGCCGGCGACGAATAGCATGCCTGCACGCGTTCCCGACGTGATCTGTCTGTCTGGCCAAAAACCTTCAAGGCCGACCGAGTCAGTGAACGCTCTCTCTCCTTCTCCGCCCGCTCGCCTGACTGTTGTCAAACCAGCACTTGGACCCGACTGGCTCTCCTGGCTGGTCATGTTCTCCCAAGTCAGACTTCTTCCATCTATTCTCCATTCCTCTGTGTACACAATAAACTATTCCTTCTACTCTGGCCTCTACCGGCTTATTCGCTACTAAGTAGCCATGGTCTGAAGATCGCAGTTGCTAGGTTTTAACAGACTTAACCCCCTGCGATAGACCATCCGCTTTGCATACATTCTTCCCCCTGCCCTCCCCCCACGGGCGACAGTTTTTCTCCTTAAAATCTCTCAAATGGCATTCGAACCCCTAGAATTTCCTAACAATGCCCAAGGAGTTTTTTCATTGTCGGCTCTTTTGACCCATTTCAATTTACTGGCAACGCCACTCCATTGCATAGCTGTTCTGTACCAATAGGGAGTTCAAAGGTATTACTCTACATTTTCCTTAATAAAACCAGACCTGAATTGATGGTTCGCACTTTTCACGCTGACAAGTTCTTGAAAGATAAATATAGGCATTCGATCTGGACCAGGCGATTGGTCGGGGTTCATTTCGAGCAGTGCCACTATGGGTGTATAGCTCCGGCAACGCCTGCCATGTCCTGATTTGGCCGTCGTGTTTGTCCAGCACACCTACCGCGTGGCCGTTGTAGGAGTACACAACGGCTGGTCTCACAGCATGACAAACAGTTTCATTGCCGTGGACCTCTGAGTTGTATGTACGTGCTCCATGTGGTAATAAACACCGTCCTAGTTGCTTTATCACCCTGTAGCGACCTCGTATTTTAAGCCATGTTTTGCTCGCAGGCTTCTGAGGGCATGTCTCGTGAGGACGGCCTAACGAACAGCCTTAGCAAGCAGTAGCTTACAAGCCATAGCCGCATTCCAAGCAGGCTATCGATCGGCCTACACGGCAAATGTACACAAGCCGTCAGTCGATCGATAATTCAGAATTCAAACTACAGTCATCCACTGAGCCAACAGCCAATAATACCGGCCACTATTTCGGGAGAGAATCTGATTGGCTCAAGGGACATCGTTTAAACGCGTTTGCTTCCTAAATACGTTGTACCTGACACACTAAAAGACTTCTACCATTGCACCCTCTTGTCGTTTTCTTTCATTGGAGACTCACATAAGGCGTTATTGGGCGGTGATCTCTCGGCCTGGGCTTCCGTTACAACATTTGGCGACGCAGATGCGTTAAAACATGTCTGACATGTCTGTTACTCGTGTCCACTAAGCACGTGTGCACCAGAGCGTTTCAAACGCAGGCTAAGGTCATGGACTTGTGTTCATCCCCTGTCTGTCCTAACGAGTCAGCCACTTTCCAAGGCCAATTCACGAAGGACCTTAATGTGGTGACTGCTTACGCTCAGGCGTTCCCGGAGCCGGCGACCTCACGGTCGGTTGCAAACATCCGGACCCGGCAACTTCACCGTCGTAATGTAACTCTGGAGTCTGTCCGCTCGTGGCTGGAATGCCCTTGTCTGGGAGTCAATTACTCATTACTCATACTCTACTCCTTCTGCAACCAAGTAAATTACCCATAAAACACTGGCCTTCCACGCCTTATTGTAGCACCTAGTTTATAACCATCGGGATACCTTCTATCATCTATTATTCGGCAGGACATCTTCGTATCTAACATTGCTGACGCCGGCGTTCTCTGTATCCTAAAACCTTGACATTTAATAATGAAATGGCCATTCTGGTCTCTCTTGTCTTTGTGGGAAACAATATCGGCCTATTATCATATGGTACGACTGTCAGAGTTTCTGTCGGAAAGCAAAGCAGAGTGAGACAGATTAGTTCCGTTAGAGGTCAGGTGACCGTTCATCAATGAGTGTCAATAGCGCCGGACCTATACCAGCGAGCCAACGAGCTCGTGGCTCAATGGTTAGGGCGTATGACTCCGATAAAAAAGTCGCAAGTTCAGGGCTCGAGTGAGACATCACTTCGATCTGCGTGATAAGCCGGAAATGGCCATTCCAGTCTCCTTTTTCTCTGTCGGCAATACTATGTGCCCATATTACCAGCTGTTAGGACTGCCAGGGCCTCCTTCAGGGCCCAAGGCATAGCAGGATAGATGCATTCCGTTAGCAGCTAGGCGAACGTTCATCAACGAATGGTGATTATTATGGTCATTAGTATTCTGCACACAAGGCACATGAGCATTCACGGAAATTCCGTTAACATGATGTGCATGACACCACGCCGGCTTTTGGTGTGTAGAAGGTTAATTTTGCGGGAATTTTGAAATTGGTTTCGAATTTAAGCTCTTTGCGCTTACGAGGCTTTTAGTCTTTACCTTAGTGTAGAAGACACAACTGGCTGAAAAAACTGATGAAGGAACTGCGTATAATCTGCCCTTTGTAAATATTTCTTCTGAGTGAGACGAATCCTTCACTTTCACAATCTAATGGACTGCGTATTATCTGCCCTTTTAAATATCCTTTCTGAGTGAGACGAATCCTTCGCTTTCACAATCTAACTGGACCGCGGATTATACCACGCTCTGGAAGTTATCGCTACGGTCAGCACAAGTCTGGAAGTTCATTCACTCCTAAAAACAACATCGCTGCATCAGACTCTGATTGCTACAGTGCAAAGAACTCCTCACAACAAAGGCTGAGTCGTTCACATTAAAATTCTGACTGTTAAAATTAATCGTACAAGTAAATCTTTTGGCTATCTATATTAGCACGGCCGGTTGATTGCAGACTTCGAATTAATGCACTCTAATATAGTTTCCAATAGCATGGGTAACGCTAACGTGCACGATCCATCTCTGCTAGATGAAAAAAAATGTTCGTCGACGGCTGGATTTGAACCCCGGACCTCTTTTCATAATGTCGGATGCTCTACCGACTTCACCACCAGCTCACACCCTGAAGGCCAAGTCGCTAAGATATACTCTAACGGGAGAAATCAGGTTAACTTATGTAAGCCGCCTCTTACAACCTTTGACAAGGTACTTCCAGAAATAGCCGAAGCGCTTTTAATAACGCGTACGAAATCCCAGACCACCCACTATGCAAAAAACGCATCTTCTTTCACCAACCGTCTTTGAACCGAACACCACCCAGCCAAATAAGCCTGCGCGTGCAGATTGCGATGCATGTATTAACCTAGCCACGCGATAATGCGGTTAGAGGGAAGCCTGAATTTTACGCGGAGATGCTGGCAGTGCTCATAAATCACAATCAGATAACACCACCGGATGCGGCGCATGCAGAGGACAGGTCAGTGATTGATAAACCACGAAACCACGATTCCAGCGGGGCCAAATGCAGACACATACGCCAGCAAAAGGCGGCTAAAGAGCAACCTGCTAAAGACCAACCAAAGCCCTCAGTTTTATCGCGAGACAGAACTTGGAGCACGCCATGTGAACAAAAAGCAAGGCAGCCACTCCAAGAGGAGACTTCTGAAGAAAAGGAAGTTGAATTGGACCAAAGGGCAAACGGTAACTTCGAAGAAAATGCTACCAGAAAAATGTCCATAGAATCTTTCACAGATCTGGACTTCGAAACCCCAGCTGCTACTCTGCTTCAGTGCGATGTGACCACGGCCCAAGCTCGACCCAATCGTACGCAACATATAGTGATACAGGGTGCACCAGAATCAATGGCTACAGTTTCTGGGGATGAGTTGGAGCACGATCGAAGTCTCGTTCGGCAGTATGCTAAATCACTGCTAAGGGGCACTGAGTCTGTGAAGATTCTCAAAACACTTAGAATAGGCAAGGATCAGCCGCCAAATGGTTCAAGCTCTCGGCCACGACCATTAAAGGTCATTTGGGACACAGAAGTGCAGGCACAGCTTATGCTGGAAAGAAAGTCGTCTCTGCGGACCATGCAGCTGGAGTTTTCTTTCAGCCGGATTATAAACCGAAGGAAAGCCGGGAAATTCGACTTTTGAAAAACAATCTAAACGACCGAAAGAACAAAGGCGAAACCGGCCTACAAATAAGACGAGGAGAAATAGTCCACTTTGAACGAAATTTCTTTGGCCGGAAGTAGTCAGGCGGAAAACTTAATCAAGGTCTACCGGCCGGTTCTAGAAGATACCACAAGCAATAGTGGCCGCTGCCTCGAGATCTATTATACCAATTGTCAGAGTTTCTTCAATAAACTTGACAAACTCAAAACAATAGTATCTGATCAGAAACCACATATAAGTGCATTTAAAGAGACTTGGCAGACCGAAGCAATAGGAATCAGCGAAGTCAGAATTGAAGGATATCAACTGTTCCGCTGCGCCAGATCTCAACGTAGGGGCGGAGGAGTGGCACATTATGTAGCCAATGAAATTTCTGGTTGTCAGAGGGAAATGGCAGACATAGACCTAGGACGATGTGAAATAATTTCGTGCAAAATTAAGATGAGGCAACATCCGGCACTCAATATATGCGTTGTTTATCGGCCTCCTGGCTCCACCGAAAGTGACGACGTAGAACTACTAAGCTCACTGACAGTTATCTGTAAACCGGAAAACCTCTTACTCCTGGGTGATTTCAACGCTCCTGGCATCGATTGGATGAGGCCTGGAATAAAGGCCGCAGCAGTACCTTTCAATTATCAACGACTTCAGTTTTCTTTGAATAAATATTTCATTCAACACATAGACTTCACAACCCGACTGCGAGAAGGCCAGCGATCAAACTATCTAAATCTCGTTTTTAGTAAAGAAGAGGGGATCATAAGGGAAGTGAACTCACAATCACCACTTGGGTTAAGTGACCACGTTGCTTTTACCTGCGTGTGTTACTTACTGTCTCCAAAATCGCAAATAAAGTGACGCAGAAATATTAAGAAAGCCGATTTTTAAGAAATGAGACGTATCGCTTCCGCAGAAAACTGATAACCCAAAACGAACGTTACAAATGAATTACGACAGCATATCCAAGGGACTGTAGAGTGCTTAATTGAAGTCCATTGCCCAATGAAAGTAATAAGACCATGTGCTATACCTCCATATATCAACCAGCCGATAAAACAGGCTACAAAGAAGAAACAAAGACTGTGGAAAAAGTAAGAGCATCTTCAAGATCAACATCACTTGCCAAATATAAAGCGCAATGAAATATATGCCGTAAGGAAATACGAAATTCTAGAACTGCCTTTGAGCGTCAACTTGCACCACAAGCCACATTATGCCCAAAGACGTTTTATAGATACATCCGTCGTCAAAGGAAGCACCAGGACAACATTGCAGCTCTAAGGGATAACCTCGGGAACGTAGTTACGGAAGGACCGCGGAAAGTAGAGTTACTGTCAGCGTTTTTCAGATCGGTGTTTACGATGGAATCCGGGAGTAGAAGTAGGCGAAATTACAGCCGTTATTGAAACTGCTACCGTTCATGTCGCAGACTAAAGACATGTTTCCCGTCACATCAAACCATACAAGTCTCCTGGACCGGATTAGATCCCTGGACTGATACGTAAAGAACTGTCGACCGAGCTATCGGTGCCTCTTTCATCTCTGATTGAACTTTTCATGAGAACAGGGGACTTGCCTTTGCAGTGGAAGACGGCCAACATCGCACCGTTATATAAGGGAGATAGCAAGATGTCTGCAAACAGCTTTCGGCCCATAAGCTTGACTTGCCTTTCCTGCAAAATGATGGAGGTCCTTGTCGAGCAGGCCATACTAAGATTTTGCGATGAAAATGACATCATACAAAATTTACAACACGGCTTTCGGCGAGGGCGCTCCTGCCTTTCAAATTTCCTGAATTCAATTGAGGCCTGGACAATTGCTTTAGAAGAGGGCTTCGAAGTGGACGTAGTGTACATTGATTTCCGCAAAGCCTTTGACAGCGTGCCCCATCAACGTCTTTTACATAAACTGAGCGTTCTTGGCATCAAGGGGAAAATTTTGGATTGGATCAGGTCATTTTTAGTCGGTCGAAAACAACGCGTTTGCGTCGGGGAGGATAAATCGGACTGGGTTGACGTAGTTAGTGGGGTTCCTCAAGGCTCCGTGCTCGGTCCTCTACTCTTCATTCTCTATATAAATGACAGCCTTCAATGAACTGGACTGCGGTAAAATCATGTTAGCCGATAACGTTAAGCTCTGGCAGGTCAGTAAGCACCCAAGCGACCGAGATGCTCTGCAAAATAATATTTGCAAACTGCAGACGTTGTCCGAGAGATGGCTGCTGGATTTCATTGTGCAAAAGTGTGCCGTCCTCCACCTGCGTCGAACAAACTACCCTATCCCCTAGAGCAGCAAGATCTCTCTCCTGAAAAACATCCAAATTCCCGTAGCATCTACGCATAAAGACCTCGGCATTGGGATACTGAGTAATCTGAAGCTCTCATTACAATCTTTTAAAGCTGCAAATAAAGCAACGGGAATGCTACACGCTATCAAAAAGGCGTTTCTAGCCTTCGATGAAGACCTCTGGCAGAGTATATGGCACATTTGTTCGATCACACCTAGAGTATGGCATACAGGCGTGGCGGCCATGGCTAGCAAAGGACACAGCATGTCTGGAGAAAGTGCAGCGTCGCGCAACAAAGCCAATAAGAGATCTAAAGAACCACACTTACATAGATAGACTGGCATGCCAAAATTTATTCCCTCTGCATTACAGGCAACAAAGAGGGGATCTTATCCTACTTTACAAGACAATAAACGGTCTTGAGAAAGGATTACTCTTTGAAGACTTGTTTCAGTGGCACCTCTTACCTCATCTCCATGGGCACACAATGAAGCTGCGCACGAAGGTGTCCAAGCTTAACCTCCGCTCTGAATTCTTCACGCAACGTGTCATACAACAGTGAAAAAACCTTCCGCAGTCAGTCGTGCAGGCCACTTCCCTTCAGATGTACAAACAACGCTTGGATAATTACATGTGTCCCCTCTCCTCTCTCCAAGTCTGAACTCTAAAAACCAGACATATATTGTAAAAAACAATGCCACTCACTGTTTGCCAATGCAATGTTAGTAGTGGTAAATTTTTATATGTTTTGTACGCGTATGAATAGGGTTTTCAAAGGCATTGCCTATTATCCTCACCAAATAAACTGAAAAAACTGAAATTGAATATCTTCTCTGTTCTAACAGTCAGAGTGGAGTGACCGTGGGGAATTTGTTTCACATCGGCTTGGGTGAGAGTATATAGGACTTTGCATGTTCAGATCACATCGGGGTCACCATTTATAGGAGTTAAGGCTAAGACGGTTAACTCTAACGCCCGCAATCTTCCAGGTCTGGTTCCTTTGGAGAGGAGAAGACGGTGGAGGCCAGAATAGTAGGAATAGTTTATTGTGTACACAAAGGAATGACTAATAAATGGAGAGAAATTGGACTTCGGAGCACACGTCATTCCGCTGAAGCGCCGTGGTCCTAAGTGACGTCTGTGGCCGAGAGTGGGGGAAAAAGGGACTTGTTCGTGTGGTGCTTGGGCGGCACGTGTGTGTGTCCGAATGGAAGTAAGTCAAGTCTCTGCAGGTCAGCGCGACTGGAAGCGCTGACTGAGGTATTGGATGACCTTGAGGCGGCTGGCGTTAAACAATGAAGCCGGACAAAGCAATAGAGAAGGTGGGACGGCAGAGACCGCTGCAAGCATGTCTGCGTTCGGACTTGATGATAGTGCAAGCGTCAGTATCCAAAGCTATTGCAATGACCAACAGAGTGCAACAGGACTGCGTCCTCACGCCTATCGTCTTTGGTCTCGTGCCCTCTACAATGCTGATGGATGCCGACCGTGCTGAGCACCCCGAGTTCCCCATCGAATATGTAACTGACGAAGACCTTCTCAACATTCGGTGTATGCCAGCTGAAATGCACGTATCTGTTCGACCATCACTCTTGACGATGTCCACCGTGGGCTTCCGCAAGCTGAGAGCAGACGCGGTGACCACGGCTCGATTACAGTAAAAGTAGACACGATGGATCTATCCCACTCTCTGACCCCTCCCGAACCTGCATCCGATGTCGAGACAAAAGTGAAGAAGACCGGAGAGGGAGGAGGGCACGAGCAGGGTGCGCTAAACACACTACAACACACTCCAACACAACAACGTCACCTTGCTAGGTAGGGTCCCCCGTAGGAGCGTCATACAGACCAAATCAAGAAGGAGCCCACAGTAAGCCACTCCACACAACAAGACGCACATTTGACTGACTATGCGGTCCGAGATAACCCGTCAGTTTGCAACCCTCCAAGCCGAGACTTTTAGCGCACCGTAATAGAGTCAAGCGCATCACGCGTGTCTACGACCACAAACTAAAACCAGTCTTTCGGTGCGACTGCGTCCTCAACACCACGAGAAGTTTCTCATCTTACCAGCCAGCATTGTATTGTTATTGGATCTCCAGTTATCCAACTTCCGACCGTTTATTACTGACATGAGTTGCCCAGTTCCATTTAGCTCTGATAAGTCTACTACACTCTCATGTTTTTTGCAGTACCTGTTAAATTTCCAGAAGTGTTTCTTGTCAAAAAGTCATATCAGCTTCGTCTTGTTTTGCTTGCTGGAAGAGCTAGAACTGTGTCTGCCCAAAAAGATAAGAAAAGGCAATAACGAATTCAGATTTAACCATGTAGATCTCGGGAGAATATACGACGGGAGGCATCTTTCCTCACGCTGGTTGAAAAACACGGCATATTACTTAGTCTATCTGCTAACTGCTAGTGTGGCGACACAACTAACGGCGACCCAAACAAATGGTAGTGAAACAGAGGGGGGGGGATGGGTTGGGATCTGGCGAACCCACTGTCTTGTAGAGTATAGCAGAGTCCGCTGACGGCCCTGTGACTCGGCTGCCTTGGGGCTGGATATTAATGGCATCAAACTTCTACTCAACTCCTGAACATTCTTGTGAGTTCAGTCAGGAGAAATCAGGAGAAATCATGACTCAAATTGTGAGAGAGGGGAATGCTTTATTTAGAATGGAATATCCTAAAATTTCAGCAAAATGGCAGCTGTGGCGTTCTATGAGCCTTGAATTGTCGTGGCGGCTATGATAGACCCCAGCCACCACCACCAACACCACCACTTCCACCTGCAGTCCAGGCCTGAATTGGAGGACGAGAACTTGGACGCCTGTTAAGAGCATATTATATTCAATACACCTATCGCAAATGTATTAAGGCTACTAAGGTTTAACCCTAATGGCTGCTATCTTCCAGGCCCGGTTCCTTAGGAGATGAGAGAAGTTTTGGGAAAGGCAGATTGTTAGGAATAGTTTATTCTGCAGAAGGATAGAAGAATAGTTAGGACAAAGGTTGATTTGGTCTGACGTTGCGTTCGCAGTGAGGGCCGTGAGAGCGTGGCAGCGTTGACGCGTCCGCCCCGCTCAGGGGCGGGATGCAGAGTGAGTTCTGGCGTCACTAATTGGGGGCGGCAGCCGAATCCTTACTCTGTCTCGCGGTCTTGATGGTGATTGGTTGGACCGCACGAAGGTGGATACTGGCATGGGTGGTCCGTATCTCGTGCGCCAGTTTGCGTCTGGTCGGAGGCAGGCCGAAAAGCACATTAGCGCAAGGTCCGGCTCCGAGTGGCCTCGTCTCTGATGTCAAGAGATAGGCGGGCGTCTGGCAGAAAGGACCACTGCACACCCACGTCAGGTGACCGATAAGTTAGGCGGTGATCTGTTGCTGGCAGTGGGGGAGAAAGTGAGGTTGACTCCCAGCGTATTTCTTGCCTCACTACATTATCGTAAGGTCATGCTCCGAGTGGCCTTGTCTGTGATGTCAAGAGATAGGCGGGCGTCTGGCAGAAATAACCACTACACACCCACGTCAGGTGACCGATAAGTTAGGTGGTGTTCTGTTGGTGGCAGTGGGGGAGAGAGTGAGGTTGACTCTCAGCGTATTTCTTGCCTCACTATAAACAATCTGATACGCTTGAAACTATCGCGGTGCGCTAAAGCCGTGGCTTGGAGGGTTGCCTACTGACGGGATAACTTGGACACCGCAGTCAGTTCGGTATGTGCCTTGTTGCGTGGAGTTGCTTACTTCGCGCTGAGAGTCAGTCTGCAATCGTTCTGTAGCGACCTTGTATTTCCTAGCCATGCTTTGCTCACATGTCCTGCGTGTCTGGCTCTCGTGCGCACCCTAGGTTTCCGCTTGCAAGTTTGTCAAGGTTGTCAAAACCTCCGTTCAAGGTCACTCCCTGTCTGTCCTCACTGGCCAACCACTTCTCAAGCCCAGGAGCTTAATGCGGGGAGTTGTTTACGCTCAGTTCCTCCCAGAACCGACGATCTACTATTCATTTGCAGTCCTCCAGCCTCGGTGATCTACTTGCCGGACTGCGCCTCTGGAATCCGGCCCATTTATGGCTGGACTGCACTTGTCTGGGAGTCACTTGCCTATTGCTTACATTCTACGCTTGTTACACCTTATTAAATTATCCCTAACAGCCTGGCCTTCCACACCTTTTCATATCGTATCCCACATTGGTGACCCCGTCTTATCGTATCCCAAAGTTCATTTTTAAGATAGCCTTTGTAGCTCTACCACGCACGCGGGAGCATATATAGCGAGATGGGCTGTTGGTACGCGTGTTGAGCATTGATCATGCCAGCCGCCTGCTTCCTCTCCCATCTACGGTCTTCTTGACTTTTGTCTTGATATCGGGTCCGATGTGGGAGTGGTGAGAGAGTGAGGTAGATTCTCTGTGAGTCCATTTTCACCGTAATGCAGTCGCAGTCATTACATTGATTCAGCCTGCCGAGGCTCGTGGTGGACCTAGTCGAAAGCGACGGTCGAACTGTCGGATATTCAATACAAAAGATGGTAGAACACGTTGAAACAAGTCGGTAGCTGGACGAGGACACACGTCCGGCATCCCGAGTGACTGTGGAGAATGTGCGATGTCGCAAAACGGAAGGCCGGTTGTAAGCAAGACGTGCAGCAAGTGTGGGAGTGTTGGGGACGCGGCAGGGTATATGGCATGAGGAATACACGCCATTGTATCAAGAATGGTCAATCAGAACAGAGAAGGTCTGAAACCACGCTGTCCATGACCGCAACCGTTTGTTTGTCGCACGCATGTAGCGTGATGTCCGGATCGTATAGGTAGCCAACACTGCAGCCTTGACTGAAGACGTGTCTGAGTCAGTCTGGAAGGTGATTGGTCCGTTTGGGCAGCTGTGATTGACAAGCCGCCATCGGCAAGTGTGTGCAGGTACGGACAGGAGGAGCAGCGATGCGACAGGCAGCCGCAGAGTAGGACTCTAACAGGCTAACCGGCATCGTGATGCCGATCGTTCAGAAACACAAAAAGCAAGTTGAAAGGTAGGCGCGTTAGACACTTATGTTAGCATTAAAAAAGAAAACATTTTAAAAATGTACAAAACACGTTTTTTCGAATGCAAAACTTTCAGAAGACATCTGTTACACAAAATGAGTATAAAAGGACTAATGTATATTCTACCCCTACTGTAGGTTTTTATTTCCACGGAACTCAGAAGCCGGCATCGGAGGTGATTGAAATATAGTCGCGAAACTTCCCATAAGAGAATTCAGAAGACTAGTTTGGCGAGCGTATTTGCACTTTCGATAAATTCTCTTCAGGCCAATACATTTATATGGAGGGATCACATTTAAACAAGTGGTCGATAATGTTCATCTTATCTTACAAGCGGGAGCCAACCAGAGCACAAATGAGCACATGTCGCTCAACGAGGTCTCCTCCTCGTATGGTCCTTCGGGTGTAGATATCACTCGTCATGGACGCCATGGCTACCGTCAACATTCACAGAAGCATCATGCCCCTATCATTCACATGCTTCCCCACGAGCGACAGTTTTTCTCCTAAAAACCAAAAATGACATTCCATTTTGAATTATGAGCCAGCCTTAGGAGTTTTTTCACTTTCTGCTATTCTTCCTCAGTTACACTGCTGGCTCGTGTAAACTGCGTGTGAGTTTATTACTTGAAACAAGCGAGTAGTCGTTTGAAACTGTGTCAACGACTTCTTTAGAATGTTCTGCTTGGCCGATGCATTTCTTAAATCCTATGTACCAAGAGGGAGTTCAAAGGCGTTTGCCTATATTTCCTTTAATAAATTTGACTTGACTTGACTTGACTGCGGGCCACGACAGATGTGGAGCTTGCACGAAGGTCTTTTCCGCATACAACGCCGGTTTCCTCAACCTCACAGTGGTCGCTTTTGTTGTTGCTTGTAGGCGCTGACCCAGGGACTTTGGATGATTTGGTGGTACCTTGTAGATCACCCGGAAAGCTGTTTATGCTCTTAACTTCGCCATTTCACAGCCATGCCGGGAGGTGTTCCTTTATTCTTTTGGGATAGGCACCGGCTCGTGCGACCAATATAACTTGCTCCACAAGAGCAAGTGAAAGAGTAGATGCCCATTGAGGTGGCCTGAGCTGGTAACCTATCCTTACCTGCCCAATGTAAGACCACAGCAGGCTAATCGACACCTTGATGCCGATCGTTCAGAAACACAAAACGCAACTTGAAAAGCAGGCGAGTAAGAAAAGTATGTTGGCATTAAAAAAGAAAACATCTTAAAAATTAAAAAAACACTCCTTTGAATTCAAAAGTCGAAGTTGACATCAGCTACACAAAACGAGTATAAAAATAATATTTTACATGCTACCCCTAATGAGCGTTTTGATTTCCAACGAACTCCGAAGCTGGCATCTGATTCGATTGAAATACCTTGGGATACAGTCACGTTACCATCAATGAAACGAGTTCCTTCCAAATTGTCATCACATGTCATTTCATGTGTTATATAACTTACCGTGGACTTTCAATTTCAATTTTAACCTGCCCTTTTTGCGCTGCTGCTAGGGCCAAAAAGATCTAGTTAGTCCCTTCTCTTTGAGGCGGAAGGGGCGTGGTAACGTATCCTCCAATCAGCCTTACTCCTGCGATTTGCTAAATTATTTATCGACTTTTTAACGATCGTCTGTGTCTCTCTCCAGGCGCGTTTGACAACCATCAACTTGACCTTCGTCGAAAACCACCCGACCCTCGAGTACAGACTTAGGCGTTGAGATGGTAGCAGATATCGGCCAGGCTTTCGCCCCAGGCGTGGTGGTCTGCTTTCATTGTCGCTGGCATGGCTGATTATCACTTCCAACTTCGGTTCGCCAAACCTGGACCAGGAATCGCTGCTTGCGCGCGCATATGGTTGACACCATTCGACTCGCCGATGCCGTCATGCCGATCGATATTTTTGGTCTTCATCTGTATCAACATCAAAATCATCCGCTTCGTGTAGGGGGAGAAGAGGGGGGCGGAGACGTCTAGTTGTCAAACCTCGCTTCTCGATACGGCTAAGCATCGAGTGTTTATAAAAAAGACCTTAAAATAAAGTAGCCTGGACTGTTGGATTCAACTTGTATCCAGTGGGAGCATGCTGCGTGCATACTATAATTGCTGCATCAACCTCTCCGCCATACGTGTTGGATTCGCTAATCTTCCTAGTCTATGTGAACGCTGCATGTGAGTGCACAAGTGTCAGGCCTCGAAAGACAGTGTGACCTTAAATGGTTATCAATAGTAAGGACATCAGGGCGATATAGAACATGTGAGGATATTGAATCTACTCCTCAGAGTGACCCTTTTGTCATTGCATTGGTGACCTTAGCTTAAGTTAGGAATAATTGTGCTCGAATTCAGCTAGTGGAATAGAAAAAAAAATTGTGCGAAAATTCCCATTTTACGATTGAAAAGTCATATTGGCAAACAATTGTTTTCAGTCATTCATCAGCAGGCCAGTACATTAATATGGAGAATAATAATGGTCAGTTAATTGCAGTGTTTATATAATCGTCAAGTTGGGTAGGGGGGTGAATGGTTGGGTGGATGTAATTTAGCATCTGGGTTTTCGTGGTCTCCTCAATGCAGACGCCAGCGCGTGTAGTACGTTGGTTGCGCTGCGCAGAGAAGATGATGAGGGATGTTCTCACGGTCAGCGAGTTGAGGTCTGTATGTAAACCGCGCGGCGTGCGCTTAGCTATTCTCTGTGGCTTCGTTTTGCGTGTTTTCGGACGACGTGGCTTCAGGATACGTGGGATTTCCGCGTACTGTCGGCCAAGGCAGGCAGATTGCTTGTACCAGCGCTTTTTGAAGACATAGAGTGGGGTCTGCTAACCGGATTGCCACTGCCTCTGCTGTAGCTAACACCCGCTTGCGCAGGCCTTTGGAGTAGTGCATTGGCGTGCGGTATATAACTCGAAAGGCTTCTTTCACGTCCACTTGGTGGCTCTTATCAATTATGTGGGCGAGGATTGTGCTTGAGATCGGTCTATTCGCTCTTTTTCTGAGCCAGGCTGGTATGTGCTCATATATTCTCTCCTCCAAACGTCGCGTTGTTCGGCCAATATATCCCGCTCCACAGAAGCAGGTGAAAGAATAGATGCATATCGATGTGGCCTATACCGGTAGTCATGGAATCAAGGTAAGAGTGTGTGTTCATTTTCCCCCTGCATCTACTTCTTGTGATCCCTAACTTGTCTGCAGTGTTCTCAGTTGACAGATCAAGAAGTAGAGTACTTCCCGGAGCTTCTAACTCGGATCAGCCCATGCTTTGTCTTGTGCTCTGCTTAGGTGAGTACCTTGGCAGCGCTGAACACAAAGGAATGACATGTCTCTAGAATTAGGAGGACTTTTGGTAGCTGCTCACGCAGACTCAGCCTCAAGTCTGTTCAGGTTGGCCTACGTATGCACTACTGATTCGATTAGAAGTAATCAGGATGCTATCCGACGTTTATATGATATTTGACTTCCCTGACGCATTTGCGCAAGATGGATTCCAATGTCCGACGTTTATACACCTCACCTAAATTATCTCAATTCTGCGCACACGAAAAGCAATTTAACCACACGCGTGAGTTTAGTCTAGCTAAATGATCGCTGTCGTGTTCATAAAAGAGAAACATTCCTTGCATCCTGATGCGCTGTGCACGATTATTCTATATTTTATGGTCTTCGTACCTCCGCGCTGAGGACCCCCGAGCATAGCCGCAGGTTTAATTTTAACCCCCGCCATGGTTCTCTAATTACACAGATCGACATGGATGAACTTTGGTGTCCGTAATTAGCGAACACGACTTTGATGGCGTGCACACGCCCCGGGTTCCAGAGTAGCGAGGCGGGTGGCAAGGCGACTGTCTGAAGAACACAGCCAATCGACATTGCCATCGCCTGTCTGCGAGCAAATGTTGCAGAATTAACGAAAAGTCTTGCAATATCGGCCACTGACTGACGGATACATTCTCCAAATGTCATCGCATCCCTCGGGACTAGAAAGCATTCTACGAGTGAGAACTCTCAGGAGAAAAACACCATTGATTCGATCTCCCAGGTTGTCTCCTTCGATCGTGCTGCATTCTATTACAATGACGAACATTAACAATTAAGCGACATGAAAACGCTTTCAGCATGAGAGTTGCCTTTTTAACCGAAAACACTACACTTGCGCGATCGCCGAGTGCCCCATCATGACTGCTAATGTATCCGTACGCAACTATCAGGACTATTAGCCAGTGGCTGAACGGTGAGGGCACCGGACTTCTAACAAAAAGATTGAGGTCGCACATTATTAAAAACTAATATTTGGAGTATTTTACCTCCTCTTACTCTGTACGTAAAACCCCAACGATAACAACAATCGATGAATTACGGTACTATTAAACAAACAGTGAAGAATAAGCGAGGTACAAACCTTAACAATGGACACACGTAGTCAAGAGCAAGAGAGTCGGCCAAATATAGCCTTGCTCTAGACAAGGGAACGACGCACGTTCAACAAAGCCAGTCTTGGGAGAGCATGTGTGTCAGTGGGAGAGGGAGTAACCGTTGCTTTTATGTGACTTTGGGAGCCAGCTCGTGTGGCATCCGATTGTTGTGAACATTTGCCCGAAGGTGGGGAGGGAAGTGTTCTGTATGGAGACACGTGTTATGTCAGTCATGGTAGGGGGTGGTTTGTACAAGTGGGCCATCAGCAGTGCCTCGGCCGGGGAAAGGGGTGTTCGAGTGACTCTCGGAGCAGTTGCGACTATATTGCACGCGCAGGAGAACTTATTCAAGAGTGTTCATGTCCACCAGGTGCAAATAGCTGCTTATATAGACAGCACTCCTATGTTGGCCGAGAGGGGGAGGAAAGCGTATTCAAGTGGCACTGTTTGCAGCCATGATTGTTAGGACACACCTATATATTCGAGTGAAAATGGGTGGCCAGCATTATTGGGGGAAGCGACTGAACGGACACGCGCAACAGAGGAGGGGGACATACATTAAAAGAGGGAACGATCGTGAGTTGGTCAGACAGTACTTGTAACTGCAACCGGAAAATTAGCGGTTATATGGGGACACTGCAGCGTTACGCTCAGTCCTCAGTAAAGCTACTTCTCTCATGATTTAGCAACCCTCTCAACTGTGATGCGTAGCGCATTGTGGCAGGTATAAACGCGGTGGATTTATTAAAATGAAGGCTTCTCTGGTTGGCCACGAGGGGTGGGAAGGGCACCGTCTAGTATCAGATTCCATTTCTATTACCTCTCATATGTACCAATCGGCTACCTCAGCCCCTCAGAAAAGGGAGTGACGGGCAAACATAGCTTATGTAGGCCCATTCCTATACCCCTTGTCCCAGCATTCTGTCCTGCAAAAACGGTGGTTATAGAGTTTTGGGGGTGGGAAAATAGGATAGTCAGGGAAGGAAAATTATTAGAAGGGAGTTTTAAGCGAAAAAATGCATTCGAAGTTGCTTCCCGCGGCCGCTGGGAGTAAGTTGTTCCGCATGTAAATTGACGGTGTGCGCGGCGCTTAGCGCCGCGGAATATACCAATTTAACTCCAGAACGGTAATTTGGACCTCATGTTAGTTGTAGTAGACGACCACCTTACCACCATTTCAATTTTTCGGGAAACTCAAGAAACCTGCAATTTGATAATCGGGTTTTCCGCAATAAGTTAAACTATAATACAGATTAGCAAAATTTAGAGATATAATTCAACAACACTTCTAAATACAGTAAAAAAAAATGCCTTAAGCATTTTTGAAAATATATTTCACTGCGCGTCTTAATTCCCCACCTAAAACATCGTATACCCACCGTTTTCGTAGGAAAACATACAGGGAGTAGGGATTACTGAGTGGGCCTACTGTTGCCCTAGAATGAATGCGCCCGTCGAGCGAAACGGCGCAAGCATATTTTTGACGTTTTTATGGTTTAGCTTGCAAAATCCCTGTCAGAAATCTCAGCAGAGCTGCCCTCCGCTAAAATATTGCTTGCGAACTAGTCCTGGGAAAAGGGGAAATGCCGCCATTCTGTCAACCCTGTGCTGTAGGACAGCTCGGCGTACCCCACTTTCACGCAACGAAATTTGTCCCGTCGTGACACGAGCCCGTGATGGGAGCATTGTTTGAAGGCCAAATAATGTAAAAATGCCAGAGCTTATTAAGGACATGAAGTGAACTGACTAGAGCATGACCTTTTGAGGTCAGAGCCAAGATTAAAATAAACATTTGAGTCGAATATAAGCCGAGGCTAAGAAAATTAAGAAGGACTACAGGCAGTATAAATTCAATGTAACGGAAATTTTATATCACTGTGTGCTGGAAACCGTGGCATGATGTCATAATTTGGACCGCGTAGTCAGTCTAGTGTGCGTTTTCTTGTGTCGAGTGGCTGAATGGCGGACTGCGCGTCAGGCTGCAACGGCTCCTTCTAAATGTTACCTTTATGGCCTTTCCACTCCGTGGAATAAGAATAAGATGTGGCGGCACCCCTTAGGACAGATTCGGTTATACGAGCCGTCTGCGTCGTTTCCCGCTCCCAGTCTTCTATTGACTAGGTCATGACATCGGCTCTAGGTGGAGAAGGGGAACTAGTGCGGTAGATACTGCGTAAGTCTGCTAAGACTAATCCACGCGTAAGCCACCGCGTTTCCCCTCAGCGTGCCGAAGCATGCATCGGAAATAATCGATATCGGCAGAAAAACTGCCATCTGATGAACCAAACCTCTCGCAGCTGTGCCAAGCAGCGGCAGAATATGGACTACGCACGTGTATAGACTTTTAGCTAGTACCTTTGCTGCGAGTATGGTGTATTGTGTAGCCCTTGTGAAAAAGCGTCAATATTCTGTACTTGCTAGACAAACGGATATATCGATTTATGCTTGAGAACGATGAAGAAAATTGCACTTGGAAGCTAGCGGAAGAACCTTCTAGAAGCCACGCAGGATGCTGGAAAATCGTTCAAGCGTCCTCTTTTGGGCGATATATTCAAATGAAACCATGGAGCGTCAGAAGAATATAATCGTTTGTCCTCAAATATATTTCTCATTCTTTTCTTCAACTGAGTTCGGCATTGTTAGAGGGGCGCTCATCGGTCGCATAACGAGACAAACCCGTCCCTTTAAGGGATCAATCTAAGGCTCCGCCAGCCGCCACACAGCACCTACTTAAGGCGTTGGACTTCAAATCACCAGGTCGCGATTTCGAGCCTGAGGTGTTGAACCATCTCCGGTTAGCCAGGACCTTTACCTCATGAATTTAAATTGCATATAGCACACCACTACATATTTGTTGTAACAATGATATTTTACAAATTACACTGGCTCTATTTCAGTCTGTGTATACCATTTCACTTTTTAACCCGACTGTACACTAAGAGGGTCCCCAAGGGTTGACGCCCCAAGATATACACATACATCTATCGCGTTCATCGTCTCCCAAAGAGGAGGAAGATGAAGAGGGGGCGGGTTCGTGGACCAAATTGTATTTGGACTGACGTTTCAAAAGCTCACTCGCTTCCATCGTCAGAGTACCGTGCTTCCTCTTCCGTGGGCCTTGAGTGAAATCGCCTCGCCGCCGACCTTGTGAAGTACGCGTGTTACCTGCACGTGCATTCGCCGCTGGTTGGCTCCGACGTGTTTGCTGCTGACCAATGGCAGGTCCGCGTCTCCTTTCTGCCCTCCGTCATGATCGCGGTTGCCGCGGCGCCGTCCAACTCTCCGCCAGGTGGTCGGTCGATCGGCCGAGGAGGGAGGTGGCGGCGATAAAAAATAATCCGACCGGCGCGGCGTGCTTTCTAACGCACCCGAAC
>JAYGXS010000002.1:2252270-2263095 GCA_036362985.1 Ligula intestinalis | reverse complement strand
GACCACCCATGCCAGTATCCACCTTCGTGCGGTCCAACCAATCACCACCAAGACCGCGAGACAAGGTAAGGATTCGGCTGCCGCCCCCAATTAGTGACGCCAGAACTCACTCTGCATCCCGCCCCTGAGCGGGGCGGACGCGTCAACGCTGCCACGCTTTCACGGCCCTCACTGCGAACGCAACGTCAGACCAAATCAACCTTTGTCCTAACTATTCTTCTATCCTTCTGCAGAATAAACTATTCCTAACAATCTGCCTTTCCCAAAACTTCTCTCATCTCCTAAGGAACCGGGCCTAGAAGATTGCAGCCGTTAGGGTTAAACCTTAGTAGCCTTAATACATTTGCGATAGGTTTATTGAATATAATATGCCCTTAACAGGCGTCCAAGTTCTCGTCCTCCAATTCAGGCCTGGACTGCAGGTGGAAGTGGTGGTGTTGGTGGTGGTGGCTGGGGTCTATCATAGCCGCCACGACAATTCAAGGCTCATAGAACGCCACAGCTGCCATTTTGCTGAAATTTTAGGATATTCCATTCTAAATAAAGCATTCCCCTCTCTTACAATTTGAGTCATGATTTCTCCTGATTTCTCCTAACTGAACTCACAAGAATGTTCAGGAGTTGAGTAGGAGTTTGATGCCATTAATATCCAGCCCCCAAGGCAGCCGAGTCACAGGGCCGTCAGCGGACTCTGCGATACTCTACAGAACAGTGGGTTCGCCAGATCCCAACCCATCTCCCCCTCTGTTTAACTACCATTTGTTTGGGTCGCCGTTAGTTGTGTCGCCACACTAGCAGTTTGCAGATAGACTAATTAGTATGCCGTGTTTTTCAACCAGCGTGAGGAAAGATGCCTCCCGTCGTATATTATCCCGAGATCTATATGGTTAAATCTGAATTATTTATTTCCTTTTTTATCTTTTTTGGGCAGACACAGCTCTAGCTCTTCCAGCAAGCAAAACAGGACGAAGCTGGGATGACTTTTTGACAAGAAACACTTCTGGAAATTGAACAGGCAATGCGAAAAACATGAGAGTGTAGTAGACTTATCAGAGCTAAAATTTGGTTTTAAATGGAACTGGGCAACTTATGTCAGTAAGAAACGGTCGGAAGTTGCATGACTGGAGATCCAATAAGATTACAATGCTGACTGGTAAGATGAGAAACTTCTCGTGGTGTTGAGGAAGCAGTCGTTACCGAAGGACTGGTTGTAGTTTGTGGTCGTAGACACGCGTGATGCGCTTGACTCTATTACGGTGCGCTAAAAGTCTTGGCTTGGAGGGTTGCCAACTGACGGGTTATCTCGGACCGCATAGTCAGTCCAATGTGCGTCTTGTTGTGCGGAGTGGCTTACTGTGGGCTCCTTCTTGATTTGGCCTGTATGACGCTCCTACGGGGGAGCCTACCTAGCAAGGTGACGTTGTTGTGGTGCGTGTTGGAGTGTGTTTAGCGCACACTGCTTGCGACCTCCTCCATCTCCAGTCTTCTTGACTTTTGTCTCGACATGGGGTCAGGTGTGGGAGTGGTCAGAGAGTGGGATAGATCCGTCGTGTCTACTTTCACTATAATCGAGCCGTGGTCACCGCGTCTGCTCTCAGCTTGCGGAAGCCCACGGTGGACATCGTCAAGAGCGATGGTCGAACAGATACGTGTATTGCAGCTTACATACACTGAATGTTGAGAAGGTGCCCGTCAGTTACATATTCGATGGGGAACTCGGGGTGCTCATCACGGTCGGCATCCATCAGCATGGCAGAGGGCACGAGACCAAAGGCGATAGGCGTGAGGACGCAGTCCTGTTTCACTCTGTTGGTCATTGCAATAGCTTTGGATACTGACGCTTGCACTATCATCAAGTCCGAACGCAGACATGCTTGCAGCGGTCTCTGCCGTCCCACCTTCTCTATTGCTTTGTCCGGCGTCATTGTTCAACGCCAGCCGCCTCAAGGTCATCCAATACCTCAGTCAGCGCTTCCAGTCGCGCTGACCTGCAGAGACTTGACTTACTTCCACTCGGACACACACACGTGTGTGTGGGTTCTCGCGGCCGCCAAGCACCACTCGAACAAGTCCCTTTTTCCAAACTCTCGGCCACAGACGTCACTTAGGACCACGGCGCTCCAGCGGAATGAAGTGCGCTCCGAAGTCCAATTTCTCTCCATTTATTATTCGTTCCTTTGTGTACACAATAAATTATACCTACTATTCTGGCCTCCACCGACTTCTCCTCTCCAAAGGAACCAGACCTGGAAGATTGCAGGCGTTAGGGTTAACCGTCTTAGCCTTAACTCCTATAACTGGTGACCCCGACGTGATCTGAACATGCAACCTCCTATATACTCTCGCCCAAGCCGATGTGAGACAAATTCCCCACGGTCACTCCACTCTGACTGTTAGAACAGAGAAGATATTCAGTTTCAGTTTTTTCAGTTTATTTGGTGAGGATAATAGGCAATGCCTTTGAAAACCCTATTCATGCCGTGTACAAAACCTATAACAATTTACCACTACTAACATTGCATTGGCAAACAGTGAGTAGCATTTTTTTACAACATATGTATGGTTTTTAGAGTTCAGACTTGGAGAGACGAGAGGAGACGCATGTAATTATCCAAGCGTTGTTTGTACATCTGAAGGGAAGTTGCCTCCACGACTGACTGTGGAAGGTTGTTCCACTGTTGTATGACACGTTGCGTGAAGAATTCAGAGCGGAGGTTTAGCTTGGACATTTTCGTGCGCAGCTTCATTGTGTGTCCACGCGGATGAAGCGAGAGGTGCCACTGAAACATGTCTTCAAAGCGTAATCCTTTCTCAAGACCGTTCATTATCTTGTAAACTAGGATAAGATCCCCTCTTTGTTGCCTGTAATGCAGAGGGAATAAATTTAGGCACGCCAGTCTATCTATGTAAGTGTGGTTCTTTAGACCTCTGACTAGCTTTGTTGCCCGACGCTGCACTTTCTCCAGACATGCTTTGTCCTTTGCTAGCCATGGCCGCCACGCCTGGATGCCATACGCTAGGTGTGGTCGAACAAATGTGCCGTACACTCTGCCAAAGAGGTCTTCATTGAAGGCTAGAAACGCCCTTTTGATAGCGTTCAGCACTCCCGTGGCTTTATTTGCAGCTTTGACAGATTGTAATGAGGGCTTCAGATTACTCTGTATCCAAATGCCGAAGTCTTTTTGTGTAGATGCTACGGGAATTTGGATGTTTTTCAGGTGATAGGTCCTGCTGTTCTGAAGGATAGGGTAGGTTGTCGGACGCAGGTGGAAGACGGCACACTTTTGCACATTGAAATCCAGCAGCCATCTCTCGGATCACGTCTGCAGTTTGTAAAGATTATTTTGCAGAGCATCTCGATCGCTTGGGCGCTTAATGACCTGCCAGAGCTTAACGTTATCGGCGAACATGATTTTACCGCAGTCCAGAAGGTTGTCATTTACATCGAGAATGAAGAGTAGAGAACCGAGAACGGAGCCTTAAGGAACCCCACTAACTACGTCAACCCAATCCAATTTATCCTCCCCGATGCAAACGCGTTGTATTCGACCGACTAAAACTGACCTGATCCAGTCCAAAATTTTCGCCTGGATTCCAAGAACGCTCAGTTTATGTAAAAGGCGTTGATGGGGCACGTTGTCAAAGGCTTTGCGGAAATCAATGTACACTACGTCCACTTCGAAGCCCTCTTCTAAAGCACTTGTCCAGGCCTCAATTGAAGTAAGTAAATTTGAAAGGCAGGAGCGCCCTCGCCGAAAGCCATGTTGGAAATTTTGTTTGATGTCATTTTCATCGCAAAATCTTAGTATGGCCTGCTTGACAAGGACCTCCATCCTTTTGCAGGAAAGACAAGTCAAGCTTATGGGCCGAAAGCTGTTTGCAGACACCTTGTTACCTCCCTTATATAACGGTAGGATGTTGGCCGTCTTCCACTGCAAAGGCAAGTCTCCTGTTCTCAACGAAAGTTCAAACAGAGATGAAAGAGGCACCGATAGCTCGGTCGACAGTTCTTTGAGTATCAGTCCAGGGATCCCATCCGGTCCAGGAGCTTTGTCTGGTTTGATGTGACTGAGGACATGTCTTAAGGCTGCGACATAAAAGGTAACAGTTTCAATAACGGCTGTAATTTCGCCTACTTCTTCTCCCGGATTTTCATCGGGAGATTCCATCGTAAACGCCGATCTGAAAAACTCTGACGGTAACTCTACTTTCCGCGGTCCTTCCGTTACTACGTTTCAGAGTTTATCCCTTAGAGTTGCAATGTCGTCCCGGTGCTTCCTTTTACTGCGGATGTAACCATAAAACGTCTTTGGACATATTGTGGCTTGTGTTGTAAGTTGACGCTCTTGAATTTCGTATTTCCTTACGGCATATATTTCCTTGCGCTTTATATTCAGCAAGTGATGTTGAATCTCGAAGATGCTCATACTTCTTCCACAGTCTTTGTTTCTTCTTTGTAGCCTGTTTTATCGGCTGATTGATATATGGAGGTCTGGCACATGGTCTTATTACTTTCATTGGGCAATGGAATTCAATTAAGCGCTCTACAGTCCCTTGGATATGCTGTCGTAATTCCTTTGTAACGTTCGTTTTGGGCTTTCAGTTTTCTGCGGAAGCGATACGTCTCATTTCTTCAAAATCGGCTTTCCAAATATTTCTGCGCCACTTTATTTGCGATTTTGGAGACAGTAAGTAACACACGCAGGTAAAAGCAACATGGTCACTTAACCCAAGTGGCGATTGTGAGTTCACTTCCCTTATGATCCCCTCTTCTTTACTAAAAACGAGATCTAGCCATTTTGATCGCTGGCCTTCTCGCAGTCGGGTTGTGAAGTCTATGTGTTGAATGAGATATTCGTCCAAAGAAAACTGAAGTAGTTGATAATTGAAAGGTGCTGCTGCGGCCTTTATTCCAGGCCTCCTCCAATGGATTCCAGGAGCATTGAAATCACCCAGGAGTACTAGGTTTTCCTGTTTACAGATAACTGTCAGTGAACTTAGCAGTTCTACGTCGTCACTTTCGCTGGAGCCAGGAGGCCGATAAACAACGCATTTATTGAGTGCCTGATGTAGCCTCATCTTAATTTTGCACGACATTATTTCACATCGTCGTAGGGCTATGTCTGCCATTTCCCTCTGACAACAAGAAATTTCATTGGCTACATAAAGTGCCACTCCTCCGCCCCTACGTTGAGATCTGTCGCAGCGGAACAGTTGATAGCCTTCAATGCTGACTTCGCTGATCCGTATTGCTTCGGTCAGCCAAGTCTCTGTTAATGCAATTATATGTGGTTTTTGCTCAGATACTATTGTTTTGAGTTCGTCAAGTTTATTGAAGAGACTCTGACAATTGGTATAATAGATCTCGAGGCGGCGGCCACTATTGCTTGTGGTATCTTCTGGAACCGGCCGGTAGACCTTGGTTAAGTTTTCCACCTGACTACTTCCGGCCAAAGAAAATTTCCTTCGATGTGGACTATTTTTCCTCCTCTTATCTGTAGGCCGGTTCCGCCTTTGTTCTTTCGGTCGTTTAGATCGTTTTTCCAAAGTCGCATTTTCCTGCGTTCCTTTGGTTCATTATCCGGCTGAAAGAAAACTCCAGCATGCATGGTACGCAGAGACGACGTTCTTTCCAGCATAAGCTGTGCCTGCGCTTCGGTGTCCCAAATGACCTTGAATGGTCGTGGCCGAGAGCTTGAACCATTCGGCGGCTGATCCTTGCCTATTCTAAATGTTTTGAGAATTTTTACAGACTCAGTGCTCCTAAGCAGTGATTTAGCGTACTGCCGAACGAGACCTCGATCGTGCTACACCTTATCCCTAGCAACTGTAGCCGTTGATTCTGGTGCACCCTGTATCACTTTATGTTGCTTACTGTTGGCTCGAGCTTGGGCCGTGGTCACATCGCACTGAAGCAGAGTAGCAGCTGGGGTTTCGAAGTCCAGATCTGTGAAAGATTCTATGGACATTTTTCTGGTAGCATTTTCTTCGAAGTTACCGTTTGCCCTTTGGTCCAATTCAACTTCCTTTTCTTCAGAAGTCTCCTCTTGGAGTGGCTGCCTTGCTTTTTGTTCACATGGCGTGCTCCAAGTTCTGTCTCGCGATAAAACTGAGGGCTTTGGTTGGTCTTTAGCAGGTTGCTCTTTAGCCGCCTTTTGCTGGCGTATGTGTCTGCATTTGGCCCCGCTGGAATCGTGGTTTCGTGGTTTATCAATCACTGACCTGTCCTCTGCATGCGCCGCATCCGGTGGTGTTATCTGATTGTGATTTATGAGCACTGCCAGCATCTCCGCGTAAAATTCAAGGCTTCCCTCTAACCGCATTATCGCGTGGCTAGGTTAATACATGCATCGCAATCTGCACGCGCAGGCTTATTTGGCTGGGTGGTGTTCGGTTCAAAGACGGTTGGTGAAAGAAGATGCGTTTTTGCATAGTGGGTGGTCTGGGATTTCGTACGCGTTATTAAAAGCGCTTCGGCTATTTCTGGAAGTACCTTGTCAAAGGTTGTAAGAGGCGGCTTACATAAGTTAACCTGATTTCTCCCGTTAGAGTATATCTTAGCGACTTGGCCTTCAGGGTGTGAGCTGGTGGTGAAGTCGGTAGAGCATCCGACATTATGAAAAGAGGTCCGGGGTTCAAATCCAGCCGTCGACGAACATTTTTTTTCATCTAGCAGAGATGGATCGTGCACGTTAGCGTTACCCATGCTATTGGAAACTATATTAGAGTGCATTAATTCGAAGTCTGCAATCAACCGGCCGTGCTAATATAGATAGCCAAAAGATTTACTTGTACGATTAATTTTAACAGTCAGAATTTTAATGTGAACGACTCAGCCTTTGTTGTGAGGAGTTCTTTGCACTGTAGCAATCAGAGTCTGATGCAGCGATGTTGTTTTTAGGAGTGAATGAACTTCCAGACTTGTGCTGACCGTAGCGATAACTTCCAGAGCGTGGTATAATCCGCGGTCCAGTTAGATTGTGAAAGCGAAGGATTCGTCTCACTCAGAAAGGATATTTAAAAGGGCAGATAATACGCAGTCCATTAGATTGTGAAAGTGAAGGATTCGTCTCACTCAGAAGAAATATTTACAAAGGGCAGATTATACGCAGTTCCTTCATCAGTTTTTTCAGCCAGTTGTGTCTTCTACACTAAGGTAAAGACTAAAAGCCTCGTAAGCGCAAAGAGCTTAAATTCGAAACCAATTTCAAAATTCCCGCAAAATTAACCTTCTACACACCAAAAGCCGGCGTGGTGTCATGCACATCATGTTAACGGAATTTCCGTGAATGCTCATGTGCCTTGTGTGCAGAATACTAATGACCATAATAATCACCATTCGTTGATGAACGTTCGCCTAGCTGCTAACGGAATGCATCTATCCTGCTATGCCTTGGGCCCTGAAGGAGGCCCTGGCAGTCCTAACAGCTGGTAATATGGGCATATAGTATTGCCGACAGAGAAAAAGGAGACTGGAATGGCCATTTCCAGCTTATCAGCCGTCGTCAGTCAGACATACGCAGATCGAAGTGATGTCTCACTCGAGCCCTGAACTTGCGACTTTTTGATCGGAGTCATACGCCCTTACCATTGAGCCACGAGCTCGTTGGCTCGCTGGTATAGGTCCGGCGCTATTGACACTCATTGATGAACGGTCACCTGACCTCTAACGGAACTCATCTGTCTCACTCTGCTATCATATCCGACAGAAACTCTGACAGTCGTACCATATGATAATAGGCCGATATTGTTGCCCACAAAGACAAGAGAGACCAGAATGGCCATTTCATTATTAAATGTCAAGGTTTTAGGATACAGAGAACGCCGGCGCCAGCAATGTTAGATACGAAGATGTCCTGCCGAATAATAGATGATAGAAGGTATCCCGATGGTTATAAACTAGGTGCTAAAATAAGGCGTGGAAGGCCAGTGTTTTATGGGTAATTTACTTGGTTGCAGAAGGAGTAGAGTATGAGTAATGAGTAATTGACTCCCAGACAAGGGCATTCCAGCCACGAGCGGACAGACTCCAGAGTTACATTACGACGGTGGAGTTGCCGGGTCCGGATGTTTGCAACCGACCGTGAGTTCGCCGGCTCCGGGAACGCCTGAGCGTAAGCAGTCACCACATTAAGGTACTTCGTGAATTGGCCTTGGAAAGTGGCTGACTCGTTAGGACAGACAGGGGATGAACACAAGTCCATGACCTTAACCTGCGTTTGAAACGCTCTGGTGCACACGTGCTTAGTGGACACGAGTAACAGACATGTCAGACATGTTTTAACGCATCTGCGTTGCCAAATGTTGTAACGGAAGCCCAGGCCGAGAGATCGCCGCCCAATAACGCCTTGTGTGAGTCTCCAAAGAAAGAAAACGACAAGAGGGTGCAATGGTAGAAGTCTTTTAGTGTGTCAGGTACAACGTATTTAGGAAGCAAACGCGTGTAAACAATGTCCCTTGAGCCAATCAGATTCTCTCCCGAAATAGTGGCCGGTATTATTGGCTGTTGGCTCAGTGGATGACTGTAGTTTGAATTCTGAATTATCGATCGACTGACGGCTTGTGTACGCTTGCCATGTAGGCCGATCGATAGCCTGCTTGGAATGCGGCTATGGCTTGCAAGCTACTGCTCGCTAAGGCTGTTCGTTAGGTCGTCCTAACTAGACATGCCCTCAGAAGCCTGCGAGCAAAAATGGCTTACAATAAGAGGTCGCTACAGGGTGATGAAGCAACTAGGACAGTGTAAATTACCACATGGAGCACGTACATACAACTCAGAGGTCGACGACAATGAAACTGTTTGTCGTGCTGTGAGACCAGCCATTGTGTACTCCTACAACGGCCATGCGGTAGGTGTGCTGGACAAACACGACGGCCAAATCAGGACATGGCAGGTGTTGTCGGAGCTACACACCCATAGTGGCACTGCTCGAAATGAACCCCGCCCAATCGCCTGGTCCAGATCGAAAACCTATATTGATCTTTCAAGAACTTGTCAGCGTGAAGTGTGCGAACCATCAATTCAGGTCAGGTTTTATTTAGGAAAATGTAGCGTAATACCTTTGAACTCCCTACTGGTACAGAACAGCTATGCAATGGATTGGTTCAGCAGAACATTTCAAAAGAGTGGCGTTGCCAGTAAATGGAACTGGGTGAAAAGGGCCGACAATGAAAAAACGGCTTGGGCATTGTTCGGAAATTCTAGGGGTTCGAATTCCATTTGAGGGATTTTAAGGAGAAAAATTGCCACCCGTGGGGGGAGGGCAGGGGGGAAGAGTGTATGCAAAGCGGATGGTCTATCGCAGGGGGTTAAGTATGTTAAAACCTAGCAACTGCGATCTTCAGACCATGGTTACTTAGTAGAGAAGAAGTCGGTAGAGGCCATAGCGGTGGGAACAGTACATTGTGTACACAGAGGAACGGAGAATAGATGGAAGAAGTCTGACTTGGGAGAACATAACCAGCCAGGAGAGCCAGTCGGGTCCAAGTGCTGGTTTGAAAACAGTCAGGCGAGCGGGCAGAGAAGGAGAGAGAGCGTTCACTGACTCGGTCGGCCTTGAAGGTTTTTGGCCAGACAGACAGATCACGTCGGGAACGCGTGCAGGCATACTATTCATCGCCGGCTCAGAAGGCATCTATGCGGCAACTGTGCTTGGCTGTTCCCAGACATCGAGAACCGCAGTCGTGAGATTCTAGCGGAGTTCACTTTGACGTGAGCTAGTCTCTATAGGTCTGCTGCTGTGAATGTTTTAAGCATGTTTGAACCTTTCCAATAGAGGAGAATATCCGAGTTCCAGGAAGCAGTTCCGAAGAAGAAGAAGAAGAAGAAGAAGAAGAAGAAGAAAAAGAAAAAGAAAAGGAAGAAGAAGAAGCGATCACTGGAACAAAAGTTTTATTGTCTCGATGTTTCGGATTCCGTCGGGAATCCTCAGTCATAGCTAATTGTTTAAAGCATTATCCATTATATTCCACGAGCATTTTGAAAAAAAATAAAATACCCGAAATGAGGGGGAAGAGTGCTCTGATCACCCCCAATTTAAAAGGGCGGATAAAGGATGGACGCTGAAAATTACCGTCCCTTGTTGATGAACGTTTACCTGAAGCCTAGAGGGGTTCATGTGGCCCGCTCTGTCTTGGGTCTCATCAGATGCGTTTTCGTCGAGTCCCCACCTGGCTCATGGTGGCCAAGGTCTGCCACAGCAATCTCCCTACTTGTGTTCCTACAGCCGTAACAACTGTTAGTATATATTGTCAACAAAGACAAGGGTGACTCGAATTGCCATTTCTAGCTTATTAGCCAGTTATCCTCAGACCCCAGTGGTGTCCTATTCGATTCATGGACTCGCGACCCTTCTGGTAAGAGTCAAAGGTCATAATACTAACGTCTTAATAAGCCAGCAATTACCGTTAATCGGCGAAACATGCAACAATGGAACGCACTTTTCTCACCAGCTTGTATGAGATGTAAGCTGCAAACAAAGGTGACCCCCTTTTGATGCTGTATTCTTTGACTTCTGAAAGGCCTCTGATAGCGCACCGCACCGACTCCTCTTAGAATATACGCATTCGCGAAAAAATGTTCAAATGGATCGAAAGTTGTTTGTTCTCTAGAGTGGAGAGGCTTGTTACTGACAATTGAATATAGGTAGAAAAGTGATGTTCCGGCAAGGTTCTGATTTAAACCCGCTACTCGTCTTAGGTTATGTGAACGACTGCAGCTGTCATGTTCTCGGATGATGATGATGATGATGATGATGATGATGATGATGATGATGATAATGATGATGATGATGATGATGATGATGATGATGATGATGATGATGAT
>JAYGXS010000002.1:2199961-2238561 GCA_036362985.1 Ligula intestinalis | reverse complement strand
ATGGTTATAAAATAAATAAACTGTAGAGGCTATATCACTACAAATATGCAAAACGTCTTGGCAAATACATAATGGAAAACTTTCTTAGGTAGTCTAACTGCTAGTAACTGATTTACTAGACTATTCTAATGGAAAAATTGTCAAAACCGGTAAGTGAGGATGACGATGAAGTTTAAAAGTGATACAACTCACTAAGATCCTTCACGGTCCTAGCCGGCAGTAGTCAAGCAGTCGACTTGCCAAAGGATGACTCCGTGAAGTTCTAAGTGAGTTGTATCATTTCTAAGCTTCATCGTCATCCTCATATGCATGTTTTGACAATTTTTCCATTAGAACAGTCTAGTAAATCACTTACTAGTAGTAAGACTACCTTAGAAAGTTTTCCATTGTGTATTTGCCAAGACTTTTTGTATATTGGTAGTGATAAAGCCTCTACAAATTTGGGGACCCTGACGTGATATGAACACGCAACCTTCTGACTCCAGAAACGATGGTGGTTGGTGGACAGGTGAAGTGAAGCCTGACGAGAATTTATCGAAAACAAACGCATCTTCGCCAATTTATCTTCTGAGAATTATAGTTCCAATGCTCGTCTGCATGCGGTTGACGACAGAGGAGGAATGCTTTTGCCCTATAAAATTTCAGACATTCGCAGGACTAAATATGTTTTAGCAAGGCACATACAATTTAAGCCCTCTCTGAAGCAGCCGTTAAAGCTATCAGACGCATGCCCTATTTGATTGAGTTCAGTAGATCTAATCAGTCTGCTTTGCTGATTTTGGAATCCTGGTCTCCAGAGAGCTACCTGTACGTGCATGAAACAGCTCTGGACATCCGGCATACTCATTGTGGATCGGAACCGATTGCTCTTGTTACTCCTACTCCAGATTCGTCTGTCGGTCCTTATAATTCGGTCCTTATCAGCCGGTTGGTTCAAATGACGTCACCTCTCCGATGACAGCGCCACGGGAAACGTTGCACAGTCAAATGCAAACGAGGGTGTCTGCAGTTTATGTTCAACCACAATGCAAACCATTAAAATTTAGACATGTTTTTGGCCGTCAGGGACCTCGCGTCATTGTTATCACCGGACAAGCGCTGTCTGGAATTGGCTATTAATCAAACTAACCCCATTAGCTGGCATAAGTTCGGCACTTGTGTGATTTTTATTCTGGTCTACCCAAATTTGTGGCTTATAAATTATCTGATTAACCTACCTATCACATCCTGGTCACTAACCACACCTATTTTCATTGTAAAAAGTAGTTATACATTGGCGTGAAACGGTGAATAATGTCTTGGCTTGAACGAACTTTACAATAGGTTCATTTGGCCATTGCGAACACGCTTTACCCAGACACTACAGTTCGATCGTTGATTCCGAGGGGTGGTCCCACCAACTGGCCGACAGGTTTTCCTTTCGATTGAACGTTGGTCTGGGTTTAAATACGGACAAGACGTAGAAGTCAGTGCACCTTTTCATTTAGTTCAGTATAGTTCAGTATATTTAGGGTAGTAGGCAATGCCTTTGAAGATCCTATTGAAAACATTATGCATGAAATATCCAACATAAAATATGTCACTATAAACAGTGAGTAACATATATTCATGTACAAATTTTAACGTGTGCGTGTGAGCAGTCAGAATAGTCTCTTGTGTGCATAATATATATGCATAAAATGTGTTACTGTAAAGTAGTGAGTAGCATATACAAATGTAAAGATTTATCTATCGGTATTTCCGGGGCGTAAATTATTCTTGCTTCCCTTTACATATGAACGGTAAGTGTTAAGTAGATGTTTGATAGGAATAATCGATTTGCTATCAACCTCCGTTTCAAATGCCGCAGTGTGGGAGCGCATTAAAGACCATGTGACATTTATCGTCTATGCTCGAAAGGCTTTTAAAGGCAGATTTAAAGCTGTGCTGAAACACTTCGGCGAGTGTGTTCGACAGCGTTTGCTCCAAAGAACTAGGTGAGTGTCGTGCTCTCCACGAAACGGCTATTCTTGTTTTGGATTGGAATAAATCTGGCCAGCGTGCAAAAATTGGGCGACGTATGAAGCTCTAAATATATCATCGCATAGATCTGATAATCACGTGACACTGTGTCTTAAAAAAGAAGCCTAGTAGGTTATGCCCTATGTTAAATGGAGATTTCACACGCTCAAACGTTGTAAACGCATGCCCTTCTCCCGCCTTCTTTCGCTCTCAGTTTCAGTGTTTCAGTTTATTTGGTGAGGATAATAGGCAATGACTTTGAAAACCCTATTTAGCACGTATGCGAGCACCTGCAAAAATTTACCACTACGAACATAGTATTGGCAAACAGTGAGTAGAATTGCTTTTTACAATATATGCCTGGTTTTTAGAGATCAGATTTGGAAGGAGGAGAGTAGCATTGTTTTTTACAATATATGTATGGTTTTTAGAGTTCAGACTTGGAGAGAGGAGAGGACACGCATGTAATTATCCAAGCGTTGTTTGTACATTTGAAGGGAAGTTGCCTCCACGACTAACTGTGGAAGGTTGTTCCACTGTTGTATGACACGTTGCGTGAAGAATTCCGAGCGGAGGTTTAGCTTGGACATCTTCATGCGCAGCATCCATGGTCGCCACGCCTGATCACCATACTCCAGATGTGAGCGAATAAGTGTTTCATAGATTTTACCGTATTGCTTTTTTTCTATGTTGACAAAAGTTTGCTTGATGGCAAACAGAACACTGTTCGCCCTCTTGGCAGCCCTAGCGCACTGTAAAGATTGTTTTAGGGATGGCACAATTGCCATACCCAGATATTTTTGTTCATTAACGTTCAACAGGCACCTTCCATCGAGTACATAGTTGTGTGAGTCATCCGTCGCACCCACTTTCTTCGTCTTGAGCCGCAATGTGATACACTTCTCTAAGTTAAACCGCATTAACCATTTTTGGACCATTTACCTAGGCGGTCAAGTCCTTCTTGCAGAGTTTGTTCATCATAAGCGTTTCTGATGGGTTGCCATATCTTAGTATCATCTGCAAACAAGACTTCATTACTGACCAGTCCATGCCTTCAGTCGTTGACGTAAATTAGGAACAATAGTGCCCCACGAACGGAGCCCTGAGGCACTCCACTCGCAACTGGCACTGAAGAGGATTTTGCGTTTCCGACGCACACGGACTGCGATCGGCCTATGAGAAATTCTCATACCCAATTTAGTAAATTGCCCCTTATCCCGGGTTCGCCAACCTTTTAGAGTAGCCGTTGGTGAGGCACACTATCGAAGGCTCTTTTGAAATCTATGTATACAACATCTATGTGTGTATTTTCGTCTAATGACTTGGATCACTGCTCCATAAAATAAAGCATGTTTGTCAGGCAGGAGTGGTTTCCTCGAAACCCGTGTTGGGCACCATCAAAGAAGTCTTTTTCTTCGAGGAACTTCATAGTGGCCTTTTTGATTATGTATTCCATAACTTTACAACAGATGCAAGTTAGGCTCACTGGTCGATAGTTGTTCGCGCTGGTTCTGGATCCACCCTTGTGAACAAGGTATATGTTCGCAACTTTCCAATCGGATGGGAGGAGGCCTCGATCAAAGGACAACTGAAAATGTGCGTAAGAGGTCTGGAACGTTCCAAAGCCAGCTCTTGCAGTACCTTTGCTGGTATTTTGTCTGGACCCGGAGACTTAGCTTTATTAAGCAAAAGAAGTGCATTCCTTACATCTCCTTCTGTGAAACAGAGTTCCTCCATGATTCTGCCATTACTCTCTGCACGGAAGTTTGTCGGATTAAAATGCAGTTTACGCAGTGAAAACAGGTGCAAAAAAATTGGTAAGGTGTTCTGCCTTTTCGAGATTGTGTATAATTTTCTCATTATTTTTACCTTTTAGTACAGCAACAGTTTTCAGTTTTCAGTTTATTTGGTGAGGATAATAGTCAATGCCTTTTAAAACCCTATTTAGCCGTGTACAAGCACCTATAAAAATTTACCACTGCTAACATAGTACTGAAAAACAGTGAGTAGCATTGTTTATTTACAATATATGCCTGGTTTTCAGAGGTCAGACTTGGAGGGAGGAGAGTAGCATCGTTGTTTAAAATATATGTCTGGTTTTTAAAGTTCAGACTTGGAGAGAGGACAGGGGACGCATGTAATTATCCAATCCTTGTTTGTACATCTGAAGGGAACTGGCCTCCACGACTGACTGTGGAAGGTTGTTCCACTGTTGTATGACACGTTGCGTGAAAAATTCAGAGCGGAGGTTAAGCTTGGACATCTTCATGCGCAGCTTCATTGTGTGCCCACGGAGATGAGTTGAGAGGTGCCACTGAAACATGTCTTCCAAGCATAATCCTTTCTCAAGACCGTTTATTATCTTGTAAAGTAGGATAAGATCCCCTCTTTGTTGCCTGTAATGCAGAGGGAATAAATTTAGGCATGCCAGTCTATCTATGTAAGTGTGATTCTTTAGACCTCTTACTAGCTTTGTTTCCCGACGCTGCACTTTCTCTAGACATGCTGTGTCCTTTGCTAGCAATGGCCGCCACGCCTGTATACCCTACTTTGGGTGTGGTCGAACAAATGTGCCGTACACTCTGCCAAAGAGATCTTCATCGAAGGCTAGAAACGTCCTTTTGATAGCGTGCAGCACTCCCGTGGCTTTATTTGCAGCTTTGACAGATTGTAATGAGGGCTTCAGATTACTCTGTATCCAAATGCCGAGGTCATTTTGCGTAGATGCTACGGGAATTTGGATGTTTTTCAGGTGATATGTCTTGCTGCTCTGAAGGATAGGGTAGTTTGTTGGACGCAGGTGGAGGATGGCACACTTTCGCACATTGAAATCCAGCAGCCATCTCTCGGACAGCGTCTGCAGTTTGCAAATACTATTTTGCAGAGCATCTCGGTCGCTTGGGCGATTACTGACCTGCCAGAGCTTAACGTTATCGGCTAACATGATTTTACCGCAGTCCAGTTTATTGAAGGCTGTCATTTACGTAGAGAATGAAGAGTAGAGGACTGAGAACGGAGCCTTGAGGAACCCCACTAACTACGTCAACCCAGTTCGATTTATCCTCCCCGATTCAAACGCGTTGTTTTCGACCGACTACAAATGACCTGATCCAATCCAAAATTTTCCCCTTGATGCCAAGAACGCTCAGTTTGTGCAAAAGTCGTTGATGGGGCACGCTGTCAAAGGCTTTGCGGAAATCAATGTACACTACGTCCACTTCGAAGCCCTCTTCTAAAGCACTTGTCCAGGCCACAATTGAAGCAAGCTAATTTGAAAGGCAGGAGCGCCCTAGCCGAAAGCCATGTGGGAAATTTTGTTTGATGTCATTTTCATCGCAAAATCCTAGTATGGCCTGCTTGACAAAGATCTCCATCATTTTGCAGGAAAGGCAAGTCAAGCTTATGGGCCGAAAGCTGTTTGCAGATATCTTGCTACCTCCCTTATATAACGGTAGGATGTTGGCCGTCTTCCACTGCAAAGGCAAGTCTCCTGTTCTAATGGAAAGTTCAAACAGAGATGAAAGAGGCACCGATAGCTCGGTTGACAGTTTTTTGAGTATCAGTCCAGGGATCCCATCCGGTCCAGGAGATTTGTCTGGTTTGATGTGACTGAAAACATGTCTTAAGTCTGCGACATGAACGGTAGCAATTTCAATAACGGCTGTACTTTCGCCTACTTCTACTCCCGGATTGTCATCGAGAGATTCCATCGTAAATGCCGATCTGTAAAACTCTGACAGTAACTCTACTCTCCGCGGTCCTTCCGTTACTACGTTTCGGAGGTTATCCCTTAGAGTTGCAATGTCGTCCCGGTGCTTCCTTTGACTGCGGATGTATCCATAAAACTTCTTTGAACATATTGTAGCTTGTGTTGTAAGTTGACGCTCAAAGGAAGTTCTAGAATTTCTTATTTTCTTACGGCATATATTTCGTTCGGCGGCTGATCCTTGCCTTTTCTGAATGTTTTGAGAATTTTTACAGACTCCGTGCTCCTTAGCAGTAATTTAGCGTACTGCCGAACGAGACCTCGATCGTGCTACACCTTATCCCCAGCAACTGTAGCCGTTGATTCTGATGCACCCCGCATCACTTTATGTTGCTTATGGTTGGCTCGAGCTTGGGCCGTGGTCACATCGCACTGAAGCAGAGTAGCAGCAGGGGTTTCGAAGTCCAGATCTGTGAAAGATTCTATGGACATTTTGCTGGTAGCATTTTCTTCTAAGTTACCGTTTGCCCTTTGGTCCAATTCAACTTCCTTTTCTTCAGAAGTCTCTTCTTGGAGTGGTTGCCTGGCTTTTTGTTCACATGGCATGCTCCAAGTTCTGTCTCGCGATAAAACTGAGGGCTTTGGTTGGTTTTTATCAGGTTGCTCTTTAGCCGCCTTCTGCTGGCGTATGTGTCTGCATTTGGCCCTGCTGGAATCGTGGTTTCGTGGTTTATCAATCACTGACCAGTCCTCTGCATGCGTTGCATCCGGTGGTGTTATCTGATTGTGCTTTATGAGCACTGCTAGTATCTCCGCGTAAAATTCAAGGCTTCGCTCTAAACGCATTACGCGCGTGGCTAGGTTAAGACATCCATCGCAATCTGCACGCGCAGGCTTATTTGGCTGGGTGGTATTCGGTTCTAAGACGGTTGGTGAAAGAAGATTGTGTGTGGTCTGGGATTTCGTACGCGTTATTGAAAGCGCTTCGGCCATTTCTGGGAGTACCTTGTCAAAGGTTGTAAGAGGCGGCTTACATAAGTTAACCTGATTACCCCCGTTAGAGTATATCTTAGCGACTTGGCCTTCAGGGTGTGAGCTGGTGGTGAGGTCGGTAGCGTGTCCGACATTATAAAATGAGGTCCGGGGTTCAAATCCAGCCATCGAAGAACATTTTTTTCAGCTAGCAGAAATGGATCGTGCACGTCAGCGTTACCCATGCCATTGGAAACTATAGTATAGTGCATTAATTCAAAGTCTGCAATCAACCGTCCGTGATAATAAAGATAGCGAAAAGATTTGCTTGTGCAATTAATTTCAACAGTCAAAATTTGTAATGTGAACGACTCAGCCGTTGTTGTAAGGAATTTTTTGCACTGTAGCAATCATATTCAGAAGCAGTGACGTTGTTCTTAGGAGCGCGTGAACTTCCAGACTTGTGCTGATCGTAGGGATAACTTCCAGAGCGTGGTAGATTCGCGGTCCAGTTAGATTGTGAAAGCGAAGGATTCGTCTCACTCAGAAGGAATATTTCCAAAGGGCAAATAATACGCAGTTCCTTTGTCGGTTTTTATAGCCAGATGTGTCTTCTACACTAGGGTAGAGACTAAGAACCTCGTAGGCGCAAAGAGCTTAAATTCGAAACCAATTTTAAATTTCCCACTGCACATCACTCACTGCACATCTCGCTGGATATGCTCACAGGAAATTATTTAATCGAGTGGGCAACAGTAGCTTATGTAGGCCTACTCATTTATCCCTACTCCCTGAATGTTTTCCTAAGAAAACGGTGGTTATAGGGTGGGGAATTAGGAGACGCAGTGGAATATACTTTAATAAATGCTAAATGCATTTTTATTTTACTGTATTTAGAAGTGTTGTTGATTCATATTTGTAGATTCTCCTAATTCGTATTATAATTTTAATTTATTGCAGAAAAACCCGATTATCAAATTACAGGTTTCGTGAATTTCCCGAAAAATTAAAATGGTGGTTAAGGATGTCGTCTACTTCAATATACCTGAGGTCCAACTTACCGTTCTAGAGGTAGATTAGTAAAGTCCGCGGCGCGAAGCGCCACGCACACCTTCAATCTACATGCGGAACAACGTACCCCCAGCGGCTGCGGGAATCAACTTCCACTAAATATTTTTCAATTTGCACTTACTTCTAAAAATTTCCTTCTCTGCCTATCCTATTTCCCCACCCCCCAAAACTCTATAACCACCCTTTTTGCAGGCCAAATGCTGCGCCTAGGGATATATGAGTGGGCCTACATAAACTGGTTTTGCCGTCGAGTGTATTCAGGACTTTAGGGGCAGAAATAGTATTTGCATTACCGGCATCCTTTGTAACACGTTCAGTATCTGACACCTAAAATTGCCTAACTTTTACTTCAACTGCGGCTTTCGGACTGGGTTGACTGTGAAGTAAGTCTTATCTTGGGAAAAGTTTGAAGGCTGAACACGCTGTTTGCCAAAACACATGGACCCCTGATAAAATAAGGCATAGAAAACCAAACTAGGGGGTTACGCTTTTGCTGGAGTTAATTTTGATCAACCACCTCAGATGTAAATGGAATACAAAAACGAAAAGACGGTGCAACTCATTTATTCAGATCTGCTAGACAAAGCCCCCCCCAATTAGAATTATAGTTTCAGTGGTCTTAGGCGTGCGGCTAAGGAAGGATGAGGGAAGCTTTTACGTTATCATACGTCCGGAATTAGCAAGACTACATATGTTTTAGCAAGGCACATATCGCAGGGGGTTCAGAAAGTTAAACCCTAGCAACTGCGATCTTCAGACCATGGTTACTTAGTAGAGGAGAAATCGTTAAAGGCCAGAGTAGAAGGAATAGTTTATTGTGTACACAGAGGAACGAAGAATAGAAGGAAAGAAATTGATTGCGGAGAGCACGACCTTCCGCTAGAGCGGAGTGATCCGAAGTGATGTCTGGCGACCGTGTGTGGGGAAAGGGGGCCACGTTCGAGTGGCAGCCGCGAGAACCTAGACGCGTGTGTGTGTGTGTCCGAGTGGATGTAGGTCAAGTCTCTGCAGATCTGTAAGCGCTGACTGAGGTATTGGATGACCTTGGACATTGACGCCGCACAAAGCAATAGAGGGCGTCGGCCGGCAGCGATCACCACACACATGTAGTTTCAGCGCTCTGTGAAGCAGCCGTTAAAGCTCTCACAAACATGCTGCATTGGAATGCGGTCAGTAGATCTAGTTAGCCTGCTTTCCTAGATTTTGGAATTCTGGACTTCGGAGGACTACTCGACTGAGCGTGGAACAGCTCTTGTCACTCATTATTCTCATCGTGGCATAGAACTTTTCGTTCTTTATATCCCAACTCCAGATTTGGGAACTTCGCAAGCTATTACTTTGGAAACCTGTGCGCCTATTCCCTGTATTGACTGTGATGCATAGATTCGATCTTGTTTTGAAAAAAGTGTGAAAGTTGGGCACGCTGTTTGCCAAAGCAAACGAACCTGTGCTAACTTAGGCTAAGGCCTCGAAAACCAAGTCAGGGGTTTACTTTCATGCTGGCTTTACTTGTTCTCAAACAACCTCAATTTAAGTCCAACAAAAAATCGAAAAGATGGGGTAACTCATTTATTAAGGTCAGCTGGGCCAACCCTCAGTTCGGATTATGGTTCCAGTGCTCATCTGCTTGCGGTTTGGGGAAGCTGATATATTTTTTTACGTTATCAAATGTCCGGCACTCGCAAGAGTAAATATTTTTCAGCAAGGCACATGTAGTTTCAGGGCTGTGACTGTGACTGTGACACATAAATTCGATCTTGTTTTGGCAAACGTATAAAAAGTTGGGTATGTTGTTTACGAAAACAAATGTACCCGTACTGAGTTAGGTTAAGTCATCGAAAACCACGCCGGAGGCTTTTTTTGCTGGCTTTACTTTTGAGCAAACAGCTTCGATGTTAGTCAAACAAACAAAACGATTGATTAATGAATTTGCTAACATCCGCCTATGGTCCTTCTGAGGCAGATATTACTCGTCATGGACGCCATGGCTGCCGTCAACATTCACAGAAGCATCATGCCCCTATCATTCACATACTTCCCCCACGAGCGCCAGTTTTTCTCCTAAAAACCACGACTGACATTCCATTTTGAATTATGAGCCAGCCTTAGGAGTTTTTCACTGTCTGCTCTTCTTCCTCAGTTACACTGCTGGCTCATGTAAACTGAGTGTGAGTGTATTACTTGAAAAAAGCGAGTAGTCGTCTGAAATTGGTTCAACGACTTCTTTGGAATGTTCGGCTATGCCGATGCATTTCTTAAATCCTATGTACTAGAGGGCATTTAAAGGCGTTTGCCTATATTTCGTTGAATAAATTTGACTTGACCTGACTTGGAACAAGCCCCATCTAGAATTATAGTTTCGTTCCTCCTCTGTGTGTGTTTTTAGTCCTTAAATTTCAGGTATTCGCAACGTCACATATTTTTTAGGAAGACACATGTAGTTTCAGTGCTCGCTGAAACAGCCGTCAAAGCTTTGACAAATATGCTGCTTTGGACTAGGTTTAGTAGATCCCATCATTCTGCCTCGATCTGTTTTGTAATCGTGGTCTTCCGAGGGCTAGGTGAATGTGTATGAAACGCCTCTGGTCAACCTAAATACTGCCGCATGTAGTTATGTCGACAAGCAGAAGGTTACCCCAAATTAGCAGTCAAGCAAAATATTGTTGGCGGGCAGAAGTTTACTGCCGGAAGGTGGAGGGTACAAAGACTTTGTTTTGAACCAGAGTCAACTGCATTGGCATGCCGAGTGACTCCGGCAAATTTTTATTTGCTGCTGTGAAACCTTGACTGGCGAATGTTCTTGGTGGGCCGTGCAGCCAGCCAGGTGGACAGGTGCGCATAAATTGGCTGGAAGTAACGTGCGCATTGAGCAGCGAGTAAACGAGGGGAACATAGGACCCGCATGAGATCGTGGGCCTCTCGCAGCGGCTGACATATAAAGTGCGCGGGAATTTAGTGTGCGCGAGTAGACACTTGAGCCTGCGCGATTTGGCGAAAAAACGCAGCGTGAGTCAGCGCGACATGCGCATACAATACTACTTGTAGCACAGAACCATTCGTTCTTTCTACTTCCACTACAGACTCAACTGTCGATCCCTATCAGTCGAAATTGCAACTAACTAGTTCAAACGACCTCGTTCCATTGAGGACAACTCCATGGGAAACACCGCACAGTAAAATACAGACGACCTTCACCACAGTTTACATTCAACCACAATGCGAACAATTGCAGTTCAGACATCTCTTTGACGGTCTGGGACCTGGCACCATTGTTATGGCCAGACGCTGTCTGGAAACTTCTATTAATCACATCGACCCTTAATTTGCACAATTCAGCCATTTTTGATGCATGTTGTGGTCTGTCCAAATAGTTAGCTAGTAAATTATTTGATTAACCTACCTTCCACGTTCTGTTTGCTAACTACACTTGTTTGTCTTCAAATGTTAGTTAGTGGCGTGAAACGAACAATAATCTCCTGGTTTGAAAAGACGCCGCAATAGGCCCAATCGACTATTGTTGCGCGCTTTATCATCGATTCTGACGAAGCCCACCATGTGTTCCACATCCCGGGGGTGCAGACACAATGACTTACGCGTGAATGTCTCTCTAGTGACATTAAGCTTGAGTTACATCTACCGCACTTTCAATTCGCTCACCCGCCCTTATCTGGCAGTAAGGCAGAGTCAAGAAAATCGCAGACGGATTTGGGCATAGGCGAGCGGAGCTACCAACCCTGACTCAGATCCTGACTCATGGCTGGTGCAAAGCCTGCATGGTAACAGTATGGTATAGGGCTCACTACGGAAATCAAACCCACAGAATGTTGTAATACATGACTGGCGGTAATGCTGAGTTATTTTTATCTTAAATTTATTATTTAATTAATTTCAATTAATTTAATTTATTCTATTATATCTGTTATTGTAATTTATTTGTCAATTACCCGCGTTTGGTCGTTGCTATGTCTTAGAATTAAAACTAAAATAATCTAACATTTCCTGATTTTGTTTGATATATTGCTTTTATTTTCTCTTCTGTGCTCCCGGAATGTATACCCGTATAACCCTTATTGCCACCGGCTGTGTATTTCTAATTCAGCAGTGAGCCCTATACTAGATTGTTACCACCTGCATCCACACCCCGCTCCCCACGTTCGACATTTGTTATGAGAGCACAATCAGAATAAGGACTGTTGTGCCCGGATCTGGCCTCATTGTTATCCCAGCGCCCGTCCAGGCTATGCAGATTGCAACTTTACAACTGACGCTCTCACTCACTTGCCGCCAGGTTTATCTTTCGGCTGAGCGTTGGCTTGAACTTTAAAACGGTCAAGACTTGGATCTCAGAGCACGGATTCGCTCAATAGGAATTATCGATTTTTTATAAGGGTCCGTTTCATGTGTCAAGAAGTGGGGTTCCATCAGCTAATTATATTTGATTATTGTTAGTGCAACTGACTAATTAGGTGGACTGCCTTATGTTGTCTAATCTGATTTTCTGTTCACTGCAATTATGATCTACTACTCACTTATCAGTATTCTTTATTCAGCAACTTATTTTGCGTTGAGTTGCGGAGTTTGATGTGCAAACACCTGTAGTTGTTAAAATATAAGCGGTATTCACATTGAAGGAAAACTACGTGAGAATTATGCTACTTAGCATTCAAATTAACTAAACCTACTATGTAGTCAGCAAGCCCGTGTGTTATGTGCGGGCTTAACACCCATTGCCAACGTCCAAAAACCCACGTGTTCTAGGCGTTTCCTCAACATAAGTCCCGAATCGCTATTTTTCCATGGCAGCGCACAAAACACCCACCTTTTTCCCCAAAAGTAATGGTTTGGGTTCCTTTCTGCTAAGCCTACGTTCTATAGTGTCTCTGATTTTCTAAAAGGGTTGCACTACCTCATGATAATCCTGCAAATAACAACCATTGTCATCTTTTGTTATTCAAGTTTATCGATCCGCCTTCTTGGCCAACTGCCAACGACTGCTCTCTTTCACTGATGCCTCAACTGAGACAGCCAAGTTAATTCACAGACCTGCGTGGCTGTTGTACTCCTAGGTTGACAACTTTCCCTCTCCCTCTCATATTTAGCCTCCGCCATTTCACAAATGCTAAAAAATACTCTTGCCGACAGAGGACTGTCTGAAGTGTTTTTTCTTCGTCTTCAAATCAACCTTTGAGGAGGCAAAACAAATTACTTGCTGCTTAAGGGCGACGCCAAAGCGCACAATTTGGTTTTCACTGAAGTCTTGAAATCTGTAGGCCACCAGCATACAACTTGCATAGAATGCGCATAGGGTTGCAGCCTAGATTTAAAGTGATGACTGTCACGGCCACCCAAAGCGATCCAAACCCAAAAAATAAATCAACCGCGCTCTTGCCACCGATATTCAGTGGTGATAGAAGCGTGGTTGGTTTTGTGGACTGTACTAAGAATGGGCTCAACTTTTACAACCTTAGTTCGAAAATAAAATCTTGTCTGAAAAAAAGTCCGGTTGGACAGGCGTATTAGTGGTAGGTAGTGTTATAACGGTGGCCAAAAGAGGCTGCGATATTCCCGTCTGAATAATGCCAAATTTGAGCCCCCAGAGAGAGAGAGAGAGAACACGAGGAGAAGTGTGCAGAAGCGGAAGCGTTAGTGCAAGCCTACTTAAGAGCAAGCAAACGCGTATGTACAAGGTTGGGCCAATCAGATGGTAGTCACAAGAAGGACATGATTTCAGTGGCTGGTGAGTCAGGGGAGCTGACGTGCTAGTCTGAGTGAGACGGCACGCAATGCACTTGAGTGGTGGAGCGCTTGCTAATGTGGCAGCTGCGTTATATTCATGCGACGACCGCACCTGCGTGTCGTTACCGATTGTGTTGTGACTGAGGGAAGCAGTCGGTTGCTGTGGAAACTCTTCGTCAGGGCTGTTAACGCACGCCATTGAGTCGACCCCTGCCAGGTAGGCCCTAAGCCATCAATTACTCGTCCCCTTCTGCCTCGACGCTCTGTTTCGGGCACCGTCAGCACTCACACTCCACTGAGAATTTGTAGACGTAGATGGATTAAAACTTACACCCCTAGGCTGAATAACATTACCGACAAAGACAAGGGGGATATGCCACGCCTACGAATAACACCGGGGGCCGGGTATGGCTGGCTGATGAAGGCTAATAAGTCAGAAACGGCAGTTCCAGTCTCCCTTGTCTTTTTCGATAGTCATTCTGCGAGATAAAGTCAGGCAACAAAAACAAGCGACGGTCATAAGGACAGAGGCCAATCATGTACAAGAGACGCTAGTCCGAAAGTGACTGCGTAGAGCTCTCTATGCTAGCATCACATCGATGAATCGATAAATCAGAGGTATAAGTAACCCGGTATTGCATGTGGACTTGCGCTAAAATCCAGGAGCGGAGGGAGATATTCCAAACCAGCACTTCAGAATTTACGGTAAGCTGCTGATATAAAGTGCAAAAACGCCAGAATAGAGAACGGAAATTGCTGAGCTCAGCCGGTAGGTGACGAAAACTCCCATTAGGACAGTTTTATAATCTATCTTGGTGGAGTAACGATCTATAACTTCATCCAGCGCATTAATTTTTGGTCGACATTAGTGGCCATATTAATTTCCAGGGGAAGATGATGGATGGCCTATCCGGATCAAAACTGTACGCTGTCGTCATGGGCATGTGTCACTATGTCTGTCCGTGCTCTTCAGTTCAGAGGTATTTGCAGCATAAAAGACAGAGGGTAAAGCGACCTTTGCTAACCTAGAATCGGCTTTGACAAAGCGATTCCAACGGTCATTTGACAAGCTTGCCAAAACACAAAAAACACTACGTAAACCACCGATATGTGTACCTGGTATACTTGGTGGGATCGGGGGCAGGTAGTGAACGAAGCGTGAGCGCGCGCCTTGGCGTGCCATAACACACTTCCACTCTATGTGACGTATCTGTTTATGGGCGCATATGCGCAATAAACCTTGACGTGGCTGTCGTTTTAGATCAGCGTATCTACCACATGGCCCGTTACAGGGGCGCAATGCAGACACAAGCGCACTGTCTGGCACACGAGGCTCTTCAGCTCGCTCCCGTACGCGAAGCGTCATCATCAAGCATGGCTAGCAGTATGCCCTTGTCACACTGGCGGCATCACTGCCTAGGATCACAGCAGTGGGAGTAAGCCCTGCCTTCTCCCGCTGAGGCATTCTGCCCTCGCTAGCGGCGCACCTGCATGACAGTCTTGGTCACTACGTGAACAGCATAGTTTGCCAAACTTTGTTGACATATCATCGGTCAGTTTGTACTGGGCGTTGGCGCCACTGTGGGAACCCGTGATCGTTGTCTCATAACGTCAAGGCTGCAGTTACGCTGACTGCCCGCATCCTGTCTGGCGTGACCTACTAACACGCCCACGCCGGTGCGTACCCTCGCGCGGTCCAGCCAATGACCTTAAAGGCTGCAGTTAACAGTGGCCGCTTGAAAATCTGCTCCCAGACATCACTCCAGACCTAGCCTACCTCACGGCTAGACGTGCACTCCAGCAGTCGAAACTTCGTCCTGACTATTCTCCAATTTTATTCTGTATAAAATATATTCTTCTTACTATTCTGGCCTCTCCAAAACTTCGCTCCTCTTCTAAAGAACCGGGTCTAGGAGATCACAGCCTATAAGGTTAACCAAATTAGCCTTTGCGCTCCTCGATAAGTTATCCAAAGGCGTTTATGGACCATAACTTATGCGACCGGCTCTGGAGGTCAGACAGAAACATAATTACGGATATGACACGGTCTGCCATACACTAAGGAAGCGACCAAATGCATCGCTGCAGGACCAGGTGTCAGAATTGCAAGCCTACCCAAAGCTTGCATGTAGAGCCGGGCTGTAAAAATCGAGGACCAAAGGTAGATGTAGTGGCTCGCATGCCGTGCGTAAACGGTCGTTAAAGGCACACAAGTCAGACTGGACGCATGCTTCGATCGCGCATACACCCACCTAAGCTAGATGGAAAAAAACGACAGATTATCGCAAATTGCTGCCCACACCTTTAAAACGGATCATTTGTTCAACGTAGCAGCAGCAAATGTAATCGCTGACGCCGGAGGCGAAACAAGTCGCGAATTTATTTGAGCCTCTGATGCGCACTCAGTCAATCGATTTATCGATCTGGTGCCGACATACAGAGTCTTGCGCAACCACTTCGAGACTAATGTCATTGATGTTCATTTGCTCTTTGTGTCCAATAGGTTTTGTTTGCTTTTTTGTCCTTTTTATCTCTTACGATGGACTCGAGAAAGATTTCGAAAGCTCAGATGACTAAACCAATGATACCGGTGGTCGAATAGCCCCTTCTTCCCCGATTTCTTACGCTGCGTTCTCGCAAGCCAAAGCCGCGTCCGTTCTATCCGTAAATCATAGCAAGCGATAAACGCATACACTGACTGCCATCCAGAACAGGAGAGGTGGATTTAGTGCCTAAGAAAACCCGTCAGAATCATATATGAGGTATGATGTTCTTCTTAAAAAAATCTACAGCGGAATCAAAATAAACGACCGATTCATTGGTCAGTATGGTTTATTGCCGGAAAATTCGATTAGGATGCCTAGACAACTCTTGTCGTCGAGTTCGAATGGATATCACCAAAGTCGGTATCAAGCATTTTCAAGGTAAGTTAAGCCATTCTGTTACGAATTATTAAGGGTGGGACTGTGCCTAGAAATGAACAGGGCGGATCAAAATAGTTGAGGAGTAAACAAGCTGACGTTTTTGTTCGTTCGACGCCAAATGGCTGCCATTTTTCACAGGAGCATTAGCAAATGTTCACACTGGATAGTCTACCAAGGTTCCACAAAGATGGTCTACCAGTTCTCCTGATTTTGGACATGCGCAACTCGCCATATCATATGATAGCAAAGTGGTAAACATAAAAATTAACACCCCGACAACAACAGCCGGAACGACGTAGTTATCAAGATGCAATCGAATTTATCGACGGCATCAAACACATGAAATTAGAAGGCCCTACGATGTCTCTCTTCCTCTCTCTCTCTCTCTAGACGGTGTAGCGAGCGTTAGGGACACCGTTGAAACCCGTGGTCACTAACTAATCACGCCAACGTTGCAGTTACACTGTCCGTCTCTCGCATAGTGCCCCGCGCGAGAAGCAGACCGCTCACGCCAGTGCACTCACCTCGCGCGGTCCAACCAATCGCCACCAAAGCTGCCGAGATGAAGAGAGCATTCGGCGGCCGCCCGGGATTATGACCGCTAGACCACACTTGGGATTTCGCAGGCGGACTTGGCGACACCACGCTTAAAAACGGCCCTAGCGGTCGAACGTCATACCAGACCGAGTGGCAACGTTCTCATAACCTTTATGTACACAATACATTGTTCCTACTACTGTGGCCTGCCCAAGACTTCTCTCTTCTCCTCAAGAACCTGGCCTGGGAGATGGCAGCCGTTAGGGTTAAACTTTCTTAGCCTTAACATACCTCGATAAAGTCTCATCGCCATTTAAAAAGCCCCGGTCACAGAAACTGACTCTGATGATGAATCCGCGATGGATGTCGAAACTTCAGGCGATCGAGTCTTCTTCTCACTGCCGAATACATTTGTGAATCCTTACTGAGAACATTCTTATTGAACAAAGGAATATCGGCAAATGCACGCAAGGAATTATTTGTAAAATGCACATTACGTGTGCAGTTCTTTTTTGATAGCTTTGCTACGGGCTCGACATTTTGACCTATCGTAGCTAATTATTTCATGGGAAAGTTAAAGACATTTCAACTTAGCGATCAGATCAATAATCTAAAGCACTATGCTCGCTACGGTGATGCAAGAGAAAGGGATGCAGATGCACTCTTTAATACTGTCAATCACGCATATCCATCCATTAAGTTCACTTTGGATGTAGAAATGACTGATTCGCCTCCCTTCATTGCCATTCTCTTCCGTTGAAGACTTGACGGAAGCGGCCGAAGGAACGTTTACCCAAAGAAAACCTGGCTGCGACAATTTACGAACTTAAGCAAATTCCTATCCTTCTATCAGAAACGCAATCTTGTCCGCCAATTGGTGCAAAGGGCTAGGAAAATTGTCTAGCAGACAGTATTGATGAGCAGCTTAAGAAAGTGCAGGACCTGCTTCGTGAGAAAAGTTATCCGGCGAGATTAATTACGAAGAATATGGTTACGAGACAAATAAGACGCTCACATCAACTACGGAAAAGAAAACGCTTTTTCTCAAAGACCCCTTCCAAGGCGATGCGACCAATCGACTGTTACCCGTTTCACGAACCTTCCCAGCAGCGAGAGTTCTGATATTATTCTCAACCAACCATTCTTACCAGGTTAAGGTAAGAATAGGTTGCCAACTCGGACCACCTCCATGTGCGTCTATTCACTTACTTGCTTCAGTGGATAAGGTTAAAATGGTCACACGAATCAGCGCTTATCTAAAAGAATAAGGGAGCATTTCACGGCATAGCTGAGGAAAGGTGAAGTCAGAAGCATAAATGCGTCCTTCTCGTCCAAATTATTGATTAGGGACATCGTGTGGACCCCAACGAAGTCTTCCGGGTGGTTTGTATGGTCCTACCAAACTGTTCAAAGTCTCTGAGTCAGCGCCTGTTAGCAACAGCAGAAGCGGCCGCTATCAGATTGAGGAAGTCAGTCTTGTTTGCACACAGGGATCTCCTGCGAGCTCCAAGCACGGCGTGACCAACAGCAGCTTAACTGTTTACGCGTTTTTGCGCTCTCTCTTTTATCCCTCCTGCCCCCGGACCCCCTGGACCGGCTCCACGAAACCCTCACCGTCGCGTATTCGGCCCCCACTTATAGACGTGAGGGATATGTGTAAAGAACAGTGCGCATTTTAAACATGTCATCCTGCTATTGACCAAGGATGACATATCATTATCGATTTTTCGGCATGTTTAAAAATGCGCACTGTCCTTTATACATTTCCCTCACGTCCGATGATGACTTGGTGTGCCAGCGTCAACAATTTACCATAAAGGTCGTTGACGTTTCCCAAAGAATCTTTTCTATCAAATTATATTTCTTGTGATGCCCATTTTAAAATGCATTCGATGACATGCCTGAATCCAACAAACCATTGCGCTGCAAATGCACTCAACTCAAATGGGTAAGGGAACTCTTACGGAAGGTGTTTATCTATCTGTGCGGAGTATGCATAAATCAAAAAAGTCTGCAAAACATTTCAAGATGTGTGAGGGTGTGCCTGGAACATGGACCGCCTGGTAGATGTGATAAACCAACAGTGAAACTAGATCAAGGCAGGCCAGGGGTTTAAGTAAGTTAAACCCTAGCAACTGTGATCTTAAGACCATGGTTCCTTAGGAGAGAAGAAGTCGGTGGAGGCCAGAATAGTAGAAATAGTTTATTCTGTATTCAGGGGAATTTAGAATGAGCAAGAAGACGTTTGATTTCGGAGCACACGTCCTTCCGCTGGAGTGGCGTGGTGCAGAGTGTGGAGATCGTGGGGAAGCGCCGGAATGTCAGCGCATGCTTTGTTACGGCAGTCAATTAAGCGGCTAATGTCTAGACTAGCGGTCGTGGCGCGACCTTGAGATGAGCAAAGGCGGCAGTGGGTGCGCAGGCCTTGCAGGCGAAAGGCGCCATGGGTCAGCGGCTGATCTTGGTTTCCGAGTGGCTGCAGGGGGTCACTACAGGTGTTATTCGGGTTGCGGTCCCAAAAAAAGCCGAGCAGGGGGGCGTTGGTGACACGCAAATGATTCAGGTAAAGGAACGGGGCGTAGTCAGGGGCATAGTGACGGTGAGTCATGGTTGCTATAATGCCATGTGACCGCTAGTTGTCCGGCTGTGCTTGCTGTACTGACATTTGAACAGCTATAACGGGGATCGTATCTGATGTTATAGTAAGTTTTATTAATGTATGATCATGACCTGGTGGTAAGAAATCCAGTAACTTAATCGATGACTCACAGGCTCGTAGTCCTTTTAGTTACATTAAGGTATATTAACAGGGATGATGGGACGCTCGGCGATGGCATTAGTGTACTTTTGTTTAGTTAAATGGGCAACCCTCATGCTGAAAACGTGTTCAAATCTCCGAATTGTTTTTCCTAGAGTCATTGTCATAGAATGCAATGCAATGAAAGGAAATAACCTTGGAGATCGAACCAATGGACTGTTTGCCCTGAGAGTAATCACTCGCATAATACTCTCGAGCCCCGGGGATGTGATGGAATTTAGAGAATATAGCGGTCAGTCAATGGCCGATGTTGCGAGACTATTAGTGACCTTTTGCGTCAACGGCTCGCGGATAGCAGGTGGCCTTGTCGACTACCCGTGTTGTCCAGACGGTCACCTTGCTACTCGGGGAACAGGGGCATGAGAAAAACACCAAGGTTGCGTCTATCGCAGTGGGTTAAGTAAGTTAAACCGTGCAGCTGCGATCTTCAGATCATGGTTACTTAGTGTAGAAGAGAAGTCCGTAAAGACCAGAGTAGTAGGAAGAGTATATTATGCGCACAAAGGACCGGAGAATAGATGAGAGTAGATTGACTTGGGAGAGCACGTCCACTTAGGAGATCGACTGGATCCGATGTGACTGTTGAGAGCAGTCAGGACAGCAGACAGACAGAGATCTTTCATTGGCTAGATCTGCCTAGAGATTTTGGGCGAAGAGACAGCTTGCGTCGGCAACGCATGCAAGCTCGCTATTCATCGCTGGCTCAAACCGCATGGATGCGGGAACCGTGATTGGCTGATCGAGACGTCAAAAACCGCGTCGGTAAGCCTTTTGGAAAGTGCACTTCGATGCGAGCTAGTCGGCCGGGCACGACCCACTGCAGGTTTGCTAATCACGGGCGCAGGTGTTTGTACACGTCGATCTGTGTAATCAGAGAAACAGTGGAGGCATGCAATTTACTGGATCAAAACTGACTGCTCACGGGGGTTGAAATTACACTTGGGTTCGTTGCAGCGACTATGCTGTGCGGGGAGGGGGAAGGGGGTCATTGTTACAGGTGAACGAAGGCCACAAACGTTATTATACTGGCGCACAGGGGGTCAGGGCGCAAGAAGTGTGGCTCCTTTTATAACAGGTAGACCAAATTAATGCGTGCGGTTAGATTGCTCTTCTTCCATAGATTTAAGATAAGTTAAGTGAGGTATATGAGCGTTTAAAAAATCTAGACGGACAATGGAATCTACCTTGCGCAAATGCATCTTGTACGTCAAGGACCATATACACGTCGGGGAGTATACTGATGTCATGTAATCTATTCAGTGCCTCAAATGTATTGGTGCATACGTAGGTCACACTGAAGAGAAGTTGAGGTTGCGTCTGCGTGAAAAACTACCCAAAGTCCTTATTTTAGAGACAAGTCAGTCCTTCGTCTTCGGCGCTGCCAGGGTACTCTCCTAATTAGAGCACAAGACAAAGCATGGGCTGATAAGAGACTGAAGCTTCAAGAAGTACTCTAAATCTTGAGCTATCAACTAAGCACACTGCATGTGAGCTAGAAATCACAAGGCGTAGATGAAGGATGATAGTGAAGGCAGAACCATCCGATATAGCTTTTTCTATTCCACTGGTTAATTGCCAGCATAAGTATCCCTAAGAAAAGCTGAGGTCACATATACAACAACAAAAAGGTCACACGGCGAGGTTCATCCACTATCCTAACATGTGCAATATCACACCGAGGCACGATAACGCCAAATTATTTCAAAACATGTAAGGTCACGCTGTTAACCGTGACCCTTACATGCAGCGTCAACATAGACTATGAAGATGCAGGCTGCAGTAGCAATCCTCGCTATCCCACTAGCCTCACTGGATAACTGCTCAGTCCGACAGTACAGGCTACTTTATGGAAGAGGGACCTAACGCCCTCCTACAAGCAACTTATCAGTGATAAGACCTAGATTTCCTTCTCCTATCTTAATTCTACTGTCAACGGACTCTGTCTTCACCCAATTAAGCTAACGCCGACACGGCAGACCGATTTGCCGTCGACGTACAACTAAAACACAGCGTTTCATAAGCCGCTCCATCAAGCTGACTCACTCATGACAACTACAGCTGCACGCGCGGTTCACAACCCTACCGTTGTCGCGTATCTGAGTCATAAAAGTAAATTATTCTTCCTCCTTTCGGATTCTTTCGTCACCCGAACTCCGGTTTTAGAGGGGGGCAGCACCTGTAATGGTCCATTTCCGAGTGCACGCGCACCCGCGGCTACTAGCAAGTGCGCAAGCACCAGTGTCTGCCTACCCAACCTGGGCTGGACAATCGCCTTCAAGGCTGGAGTGCAAAGGTCTTCACTGTGACGACTGCTGCGCTGTCACACTTCGGACACCATCCTCTTCGCAGGTTGTAGAATACTCGTCCGACAGTTAACTTCCTCCAACCTATTATCCATTACCTCTGTATAAGATACACGATTCCTCCCACCTACACCAATAGCAACATTTCAGTGATATGTATATATGCTATTTTATAACGCCGCCCCACAAATAGTCTCATGCGAAGGCCTCCGCGGTCTACCCTATTTGGCTATCTGCGTACCATGATTACCCAATCAGCGATCGCATCAACCAGACCTCGCGGCCTAAACACTTACCCTTAGTTTGACCCACAGCGGACTGTCGACGATCTGGACGGATGTTTCTGTTTTTCCAGTCCCGTCGGCGGACTCTGCAATCAGCGAGGAAGAATCAGGCCGCAGCTTTCACAGTCGGTGATTACCCTGGGAACCTTTGCCATGCCTACCCCTTCCACTAAAATCGGACTTTTTTCTCTTTTTTTCTCCTAAACTCCACACATTCCCCCCACAAGAGCGACAGTTCTTCTCCTAAAAAGCCCTAAGGAGTTTTTTCGCTGTCTGCTCCTATTTCCCCCCATTAATCAGGACAACTGACGTCACCAACAGTGTGAGATACAATTTTTCTGCAACCACTACCCATATGTACAAATAGGGAACTCAAAAAGTACTTTACCTACATATTCCTCAATATACTGATACAGTTGTCTCACTTTTTCTCGTACTTTTCGGAACCGGGCCTGGAGATCGCAGCGGCTAGAGTTTTACCTATTAACTTAACCCATTTAGATAGTCCTCCTACAATCATTCGGTGATAAAGCGTATCGAGGAGCGAGGGTTGACAACTAAAATTTTCTTCACTGCTCCTGCTTCTGGTTTCGGTAAAGGTTAAGACCAAATATATCGACTCGCGTTACGGCGTTGGCGAGCCGAATGGTGTCAGCCATACGCGCGCGCAAGCAGTGATTTCCGGTCATGTTCGGCAAACGGAAGTTAGCATTGGCAATCAAATGTGCAGGCAAAAACAACAGTAGACTGCCACGCCTGTTGCGAAAGCCTAGTCGATATTTGCACAAGACGTTCGAGCCACCATCGCGCCAGTTAAGTCTCCAACCGAGGGTCTCAAATATCGTCAGCATAACCGGTCTTCAGTATGGTCAATTTAATAGTTGCCAAAGGCGCCTAGAGGGGAACAGAGACGATCGTTAAAAAGCAGCGTAATTATTTTGCAAATCACAGGAGTAGGGCTGATTGGAGGACAATTTAACCCGCTCCTTTCTTCCGCCTAGAACTCGAAATGTGAAGGGAATAACTAGATCGTTTTGGCATTATAAAGTAGCGCACACAGTGCAGGATAAAAGTAAGAGTTAAAGACCGCTGTAAGTGATGAAACGCAGGAAAAAATATTGCATTTCCAAAATATCATGTCGGTTGGAGAGGATTACGTAGCCGATATTGTAACATTGATGTGCATGTGACAGTCTCCCAAGATAGCTCAATTGCGTCAGATTTCAGCTTTTCTTTTCCTTGAAAATCAAAATATTTAGAAGAGGAAGCATGCAAAATGTTATTTTTGTAGGCATTTTGTGTAACTTATGTTTTCTCAAACTCGTAGATTCACAGAAGCGTAATATGTCAGTTATTAAGTTGGTTTGGCAGATTTGCTTAATTTGAGTTGACCCAAGTGTGAAAAACTCTAGGCGTTTGGCGGGATTTGAACCCGCGCATCAGAGAAAGCCTTCACCGGAGGCTAATGCTCTACCGCTAAGCTACAAACGCCCGCTTCACGCCATGAGTTTAATCACACTTGGATCAATATTACCCGCTCAACTTTTCGCTCATATGGAATCCACCAATATGGGAGCAAGTTGACTGCCCACTTGGGTCAACTCAAATTAAGCAAATCTGCCAAACCAACTTAATAATTAAGTCAGCCTAGTAGTCATTCTGGTGGATTCTAGATGATTGCTTAGGAAATCCTGCTTGGGCAGTCAACTTGCTCCCATATTGGTGGATTCCATATGAGCGAAAAGTTGAGCGGGTAATATTGATCCAAGTGTGATTAAACTCATGGCGTGAAGCGGGCGTTTGTAGCTTAGCGGTAGAGCATTAGCCTCCGGTGAAGGCTTTCTCTGATGCGCGGGTTCAAATCCCGCCAAATGCCTAGAGTTTTTCACACTTGGGTCAACTCAAATATGTCAGTTATCAATGTTTTCTTTTTAGTGCCAACATGATTGCCTAACAGCCTTCCGGTAAAATAGCAATTTTTTTCTCAGCCCGAGGCTTTATTGATTTTTTTAAGAGAAAACGTAAATATTTCTTTGCTATTGGGAAGATATCAGAACAATTTCACCAATTTTTATAATACCAGTAAAAAGGGTGCTATTTGAGTTAGAATTTAATGATTAAAAAAACACTACAATTACAATTTTTTGAAGAAATCGTAGCGTTTACCGGGAGAAGTTTAATAGAAGTCTGAAGTTTCGGGCGGTTTTCTAGTCTACCCGTCCTCTGAGAATGAACACTCGGGCTCAAAGTTACTGCTATTATGCCACTATTTCTTCCGTTTGCGTGTTCCGCCAATCGTGGCTGGGTCATTGTTTTGTCTCGCGTCTCGCCTTCGGCTTCCTCGTTTACCCTGTCTGTTACCGTGCACGTGTGCGTTCGCCCCGTCAGCCCCCTTCGCGCCACGGCTTGTTTCGGGCGTATATAGCCCATACTTGGCCATGATTGGCGGACACGCACATGGAATAAAGAGCGGCAGAAAGACGAGGACCATGAGCCAGAGTTTTCATTTTCTGAGGATGGATAGACGAGACAACTACCCGAAGCGTCCGTCTTCCAATAAATTTCTCCTAGTAAAAGCTCATCATCCTTCTGAACAGGACACGGGAGGAAGAAAAGCAGCACGAAGTTTGGAGGGCCACCCCCTACGTAAAAACAGTCTCCGAAGCAGTTTCTAGATTGTTACAAGCCGCCGGAGTAGGCTTTGCCCATCGACCTTGGACGAGAATGCGCTGCTCTAAACAGACTGCACCGGACTGTATCCTCCAAAATTGTCTACAAAATACTTTGCAACAACGGATACTGCGATTACGCTGGATAAAAAGGTAGAAAATTGCAGACCCACCTTCACCAACAGAAAGCTGCGGTCCGGAAACTAGACCCAAACTCGCGGCTTGAAAAACTTTTTGTATAGACTGGCCATAACTTTAATATTCAAGGAGCGACCATCGTAGGCCGAGGAGCCTCAAAAGCGGAAAGACTGACGCTTGAGGCATCTTACTCAGACGCCAACTCTGTCAGTGGGCATCTGGACCTGTTAGCGACCTACAAAGTCCTACGCCATTACTTAAGTAAAATACAGGACACGGTAAAATCGAAGTCAGGATTTGGAGATGAAGGTGGCCCTGTGACTAAACTACCGGAAGAGGGAGCAGCTTTACCAGCATCCTCTACTGTGCGGACGAAACCAAACACCAACTGCCGTCGAGCTATGCTAAAATCCACACGGAGAGCCAATCAGCAAGTGGAGAAAAATCGATCAGCCCTTGGCCATCAGGTATAGCCGGAACTTTAAATTTGCTGATCGATAAAGTCAGTATAAGCTTCAACAAAGGACAGTCAGCTTAGCTGCACGAAACGTCAGAAAACCGAAAAAAGTATTCTGGTGGGCAAAACATGAACTGTAACTCTTATACGGAATTCTGACTGTTCAAATTTGAACCCTAAACCCTACAGTAAACTTGAATGCTTAAATCTAACCGAATGCTGACCTTAACTGTGACCTCTACCATAAGCCCATTCCTAAACTGAACCTTAAGCCTCATGTTAATCCTTAAACTTATTTCTCCTGTATTTGGCGCAAAACCACCTGTATTGTGAGGTGTTTCCTTTTCTAATATCCCATTTAGGCGATCATAAAAATACTCTTTACCGGAGGAGTAATTGCAGTCTGCTTAAAAGTCCTACAGTCATTCAAAAATATGCAAATGAAACCTGATCTATCATTTCAGTTGGCAACCTTCCACGTTAGGATTTGATAGACAAGATCACCTCATGTAACTGTTATTGTCTTGAAAGGACCGCGCATGGATGACCGTTACGTGGCCTGTCCGTTGAAATTGATGAAATTCGGCTTTCGGCCGAATCTGAGAGCGATCAACCCCAAAATTTTACTTGAAGCTTAAGAAGTAATTTGATGGAATTAAAAGGCCTGTCGCAGCCCAATATGTACCCTTTCCTTGAAGTTCTGTCATTTCACTCGAGTTAATAGGAAAGATCTTACTCTTGCATGACCGTTGCCCTAGCACGCGAGAGGAAGCGAAGACAATCGAACAGGCCAAGAGTTGGATTAACAACTAGCAAGTCATTCTCACGAAAAAGGCTGCGTGCATTTATTGATCCGTTTGAATTGAAAGTGTCGAAGACATGGGCCAATCAGAACTAAGGAAAGATCAATAGCCACGGCTAGGTGCACGCTCTCATGGCAGTGTGGCACACCTGATTTAAAAAGTACTAATGACACGCTTCTGGAAAGGTGTGCGCGGACGATTTGGGCCCTACTTCTTGGTTTCAGAACAAGCAAATTTTAGCGTAATTTTGCCGTCGCATTAATAAGAAAAGTTGATTCTCTTCAAGTAAAAAAATTACAAACAGAGTGAATTACTGTTCTTACGTGATTTTGCTCAAACAGGGCTGAAAGTATCAATAAAAGTAAAAAAGGGAGAGCAAAAACTGTATTGCGATCTTGCATCACCAAGAGGATGGTAGACGCGTGACTATGCGTAGTCTCTCACTAAGCGGTTGGAAAGAGAGAGAGGGGATGACGGAGGCGATGAACAATGACCAGAAAGCCAATTCGAGGACGCTGACCTCGGTGATGCGTACTAAAAACAGATGAAACTGCTCGTAAATTATTGTTGACCCGCGTGACCTTGTGGATTCAATAACAATTCATCAAAGTGGGATATATTAAAAGTAGGAGGTGGGAAGACATATAGGAACCGATGTTTTAGCCGATGGAGACAACAAGCATTTTGCTTCGATACTAGTGCACGCTGAGGTAGGTATTTGACAAACTCGAGGTAGACGTACGCTGTTCAGAGCCTGGCGGAAATAATGCAACATGTCAACATCAATACGCCTGATGTCAGCATGCATGACTCACCCATGACACGAGCCTTTCGTTTCAATGCATCTATAGGGAAGTTTAGGTGGTAAAATAATTTTTTCGGAGACCAACATAAATACTTTAAGGAGGGGGTAGAGATGGATTTCAATTTGTTGAAACCTGGATTTTTAAGCCAAAAATTTGAGTGAGGAGGGTTTTTATGGCCGCCCAAGCAGTAGAAGGTACGAAGAACCATCCACAATACCTGCGCATTTGTGCCAAATTGCATAGTAGTAAAGTTTAGGATTACGGTGACGGCAAGAATTAAGTTTGGGGTTAAGTTTAGGATTGCGTGTAAGGCCAAAGTTGAGAGTTTATTCAGGATTAAGGGTTGAAGCCTCCTTTAACTTTACTTGTAGGTTTAGGGTAGGGCTGACATTAAGATTGTGGTTAAATTTGCCTTTTATGATAGGGTTAGTGTTAAAGTTGACACGAGAATATTCGCCGTTCCTCAAATTAAGCGCAAGTTCATCTGTCTTCAGTGGGCGGGATGTTCCTAATCCCATGTCGTGCGTCGGCGACCATACAAGCCATTCTTATCAAACAGTGTTCAAGATGAAAACTCACTTAAAATCATTTGACAACAGTTGACACCTCGATTAGTCTTTGGGCAGATATTCAGATAATACCAGTTTATAACATAATTCACCGAACAATGATTGCTTCTGGAGCCAAATGAAATATACAAAAACGAAACAATTGGAAACTTCAAAAAGACTGAGGCTTTAATAAAAGAAAGGAGGTCATTTGGTGATTTGGACTGACCATTGTCGTCCATTGACAATTGCCAAAACTCCTTGCTAAAGGTCAAGATTCATGCAAAAATTGCACGCAGCTGTAGATACCTCGTATTCTAAGCAATGCTTTTCTCGCACGTTTCTGGAGAATGCCTCGCATGTGTGGCTCCCCTTTCCACCATTACGTGCGCACCAGATGGTGGCAACCCTTTGGTTAAGGTCACGAACGTGTGTTCAACCTCTGTCTGTATTAACTAGACAATACTTTTCCAAGGCCGGTTTACAAAAAATATTATTGCGAGACTGCTTACGGTCAGAGACCCCCGGAGCCGGCTACCTCACTATCGGTTGCAGACGTCCGGACCTGGCGACTACATCCGCCGGAACGCGACTCTGGACTCGGCCTACTCATGACTGGACTCACTCGTCTGGGATTCAATTACTCATTTCTCATATTCTGTTCCCTCTACACTTGAGTAAACTATCCATAACACTCTGGCCTTCCACGCCATTTATTTTCTACTAATTTATAACTGTTGAGATACATTCCATCGTCTATTATCCGGCCGGACTTCATCCTATCCTACACAACTATAAGGCGGTAAAGTATTGAAGTAGTCTTTTGCGAAATCCAACGAGTTGCGGCTTGACAAATAATCCGGAGTATAATTTCCTCTGTTAACGGTGTATAGCCGTTTTGATGAAGTGGCCTGGCCCAAATAACACAGCACGCCAGTAAGACAGCCAATTACCACATCTTAAGTACTCTGAACATTGAAGGAAATAGCTTATCGGACAAACTTGGCAACTGTGCGCATATTCTAAGATTTTTTAATAAGCAATATGTCTTCTTCATGCAATAATTTGTCAATTTCGGACACTAAAATACCTAAATATAACACTTCTAGTGGCAAAACTCTCCTGTAACGTCGGTTTCAGAGTTTTTTCCATGCCCCTGCTTCGAGAGGAGCGTTGTGAGGGTCACACAGCTGGGCACGAGAGTTCATATATAGTGGTCGGTGTACTCTTTCTAGCGTTCACAGTTCCTAATCATTATCCTATTTATCACGTCCTGGATTGTAGAAACTTTCTGATGCGCTCCCACACCATCGAGAACCCTCACTAACATCCGAACACGCAGTGAACTCAACAATACCCACACATTTTTGATTATTCTGATTCAACAGACTGTCAGTGGGAACTGGAAATACTCCACTGTCACAGGTAACGCTAAGCTGCACGGCCTGACTTTGTGTACGCCACTGTCAGCAGTCGGCTTACCTACCAGAACTCTTTAAACCCTTTCTAAGCAAATCTTTACCATCAACGTGAGACAGTAAATCCTTCAAAAACTCCCTCCAAAACGGCCTTTACGCCCAAGATACCTAACTATAGACATGGTCCTGGAAAAGATTGAATTCTCCAAATGGTCACCGATCTTTTGGCGTCGTTACGTGGACGTGACGCCTGTCACCGTTAAGAAGAATATGCTTTGCCCAGGTATACAATCAACCTGGAAATAAGATAAGGAGCAGAAACTGCTCTTCCTAAATGGGCTCAACGAGTGATCTTCAAACAGCGAAATGGAAACAACTGTCTACAAAAAGGTGAGAAACCCCACACAACTCCTCAATTTTCATAGTAATTTTCTAGTGGCTCTCAAATGAAGCTGTGTGAAAACACTGTTTAAAAAAATCCAGCTTCACTGCAGTAAATCGGAAGAAAAAGTACGTGAGATCCAGTTAGATCACCGCAAACAATTTACATAGAGCGGCTATGCGAAGGCGTTTATGAGTCCACACCTACGTGATTGGCCTTGGAGCATCTAACTAAAACCAGCCCATAAGGTACGACATGCGATGTCATAAATCAAGGACGTGTCAGGAGCGATTAAGTGCATTGCTGTGAGCCTAGGCATCGGAATTACGCACTGGCACAAAGCTACCCTGTGCAGCAGGTTGATGAAAAGCAAGGACCAATTATAACCTAGTGAAGCGTCGGGTGTATTGTATCGCGGGGCAGACTAAACGAATACTTGGGTTGCGCATACACTCATATAATTTGGTTGTAAGACGGGTTGACAATTGGCTGCCCACACCTACGAAACGGGTCACGAGTTAAATGCCGTGGCGACCAGCCTAATCGCTCACACCGGAAGCTTGACATGTCGCGGTCTTATTGAAGCCTGGGCCTGCAGTGTGAACTCAGTAGATTTATTTATCGATTTGGCGCTGGAAAACAGTGCCCTGCGAAGTCACCTCCAAACTGGTGGCACTCGTGTTTGATTGGCCCCTGACCCCTACAACTGTTGCTCATTTTTTACCGTTTTTATCTTGAAGTGGTCGTTGCCTGCCGAACGCCTGGCCTTCCTGTCGTAGTCTCAATCCGTCTAGACCTCAAGGTCGTGGCGGCAACCAAACTTACTGGCGCGCGAGACACAGGCCGCCCACGTTGATTTCTGCCCACACGGTATCCAACCGATCACAGGCCAACCTAGCCAATGAACACTCTCGCTCTCTGCCTACTGGCCTGCCTGCTCTAAAACTGGCACTTGGGAACTGGCCAATCTCCTGGGTGGTTGTGTTCTTCCAAGTAAGATTTCTTCTATATATTCTTCGTTCTCTGTGTACACAAAATACTCCTCTTAACACTCTGGCCTTTCCAAAATTTCTTCCCGACTAAACAACTAGGGTCTGAAGATCGCAGTTGCCTGGGTTTAACTCATTTAACCCCCTGCGATACTATCTTATGCCTGAAAAACTTACTCACCGATTCTGATAACTCTTCTCCCCTCAGCCCTATTTCCTCCTTCTCCTGCCTCTTGATCCTTCTTTCATGGATCTTCTTTCGTTCGTTCCCGAGACAGCTATTTGCTAAGGCGATTGATCCTGGAATTTGTCGTGGGCGCTGACTATCGTCAAGATCCTCGTAAGGAAATAAAGTCTCTCCCCTACCTAGAGTTTTTAAAGAAAAACCATTCTTGAAATCCTGTGGATTTTTGCTCTTATGAGAAGGTTTCGAGAGAACTTTTACCATATTTGCAAATATGCCAGATGTGTATTCGACGGTTGATCTTCAGACCGCGACTTCAACTAATACAGTGCTAAAATGAATAACCAAAGAAATTCGGATGGGATGTGGGATTGTGCAATGGTTGACTGTCGATAGAAAATGGACTGGAAACGGACGTTTAGTCTGCATTTTTGACGGTACCTTCATGGACACATTGACAGGGCTGCAGCAACTGCTGGCCCTGGAAAAACACCGCACACATTCTGTGCAAAGATCTCAGCTTAAAGCAAGGATTAACATTAAACTGGCTATGGAATACGAAGCAGTAGATTGCACATGCGTCGCACTCTTTATCGAGTGTACATACAGTACACACTTATCGCAATTGGCAATTCCAACATGCATCACGGATAGGTTTACGTGGTGTGGTAATTGGACTGACCGGATGGTAGAGGTAGGCAGTTCCTAATGGCCTGTGTGCCCGGCGAAAGGCGAGAATGACAATCCAAAAGTTTGGCTGATAATTCTCCTGTTCCATCGATTGTGTCTCCTTCTTCGTGACTGCATTCTGAAACTCGCCTCTTCCGTTGTATTGTAGCAGTTTAAGTTAATACGTAAAACTCTTGACCCTACGATCTTCAAGCCCGGTTCCGTGTCGAATTAGAAGAAGAACTGAGACGCCGGGTGTGAGAAACATTTTAATTTGTACAGAAGCAGTAAAGAATGGGTAGGATGAAAGTGACAGTTGGACGAGCCTGCATCTTTACCCGAGAGAGACAGCGTACAAAGTCTGTGTGAGCGCGACAGTCGTCACACTGAGATCCTGTCTTCGTCAATCTCGAAGGTGCTTGGCCAGGGGGTAGGCAGATTGTTACTTGCGCACTTGCTGGCAGTCGCAAGTGCACGCGCATTCAGAGTTAGGTCACTATAGTTGTATCGACGGTTGCCGTGCACAGCGCAATCAGCGAATGGCACCGCATCCACCATTGGAATGCCTGAATCTGATTATCCGATGGACTTGACATTGAGTCCTTGCCGCAGTCGCCAAGGTTCTGAGCGGATGCCATCTCCTTACGACACTCAGGTCGGGTCCCGAATAGGGGGAGATTGATGCCGATACAGAGAAAGGTAAAGTATTTAGGGTCAAGTCGGCAGTCGGAAGCGAAGCAGATGCTCAGCACCCGCTTGACTAGACGTCTGGGTCAACCTTTGAGTGGACTGGCCGGTTAGAATGCCTGTGATTGGCCGGAATCTATACGGAGATTTGCAGTGCCAGCAGACTAATAGACTTTGCATTCCCTGTGGTTAGTGTAGCGGCACGTGTATGTAAGAATTTCACCGTGCCCTCCATCTGCACCTTCCCCGCCTCCAGTCATCTTGACTTATCTATCGCAGGGGGTGAAGTGAGTTAAAAACAGACAATTGCGATCATCAGACCATGGTTAGTTGGTCGAGAGTAAGTCGGTAAAGGCAAGAGTAGTAGAAACAGTATATCGTGTACACATTGGAACGAAGAATAGATGGAAAGAGATTTGACTTGGAGAGCACACAACCGGCAAGGAGAGCCAGTCGACTCCAAGTGCTGGTTTGATAGCAGTCAGGCCAGTAGACAGAGAGATAGAGTCAATACAAGCGAACATCCGTGTCCCAGAAAGCAATTGAGAAGAAGAAGACTCGATCGCTGGGACAATATGTTTATTCGCCTGACGTTTCGATATCCGTAGCGGATTCGTCATCAGAGACATGAGACATGCTACTCATGTCTTTGATGACGAATCCGCGACGGATATCGAAACGTCAGGCGAATAAACATATTTTCCCAGCGATCGAGTCTTCTTTTACTTCTTATTCTTCTTCTCAGAGAGATAAAGTATTCATGAGCTGAGTCAGCCTTGAATGTTGGTTGGACAGCGTTGGACGTGGGCAATCCGTGCCTTGCGCGCCACTAAGTCTGGTGTCCGCCACGACCTTGCAGTCTAGACGGATTGAGGTCACGATAGGAAGGCCAGGCGTCGGGCGGGTGCGACCACTACTTAACCATGAAACCGGAGAGAGGGAGAGCTTGGGGTAGATGCGGCGTAAGTCTACTCTCAATATAATCCAACTCACGCGTGGGTGGGACCTCTATGTGCTACCTCACACAGGTGCACATGTTGAACGTCCTTGAATACGAAAACCCTTAGTAAGCGTTGGTGGCGTTACGTAGATAACTTGCAGAATTTAATTGTGAACTCATATACAGGCCAAGCCAGTTCAGGAAGGTCTTGTAATTTTCAATAAGAGCCCTCCTTTATGGTAGAAAGCCGTCGCTTTTTTCTTCCTCTCTGCATCGGAAGCACATCCAAAGGCAATTACGTTCAAACTGACAGGGATACTTTACTTAGACAGAGAGAGATACACTAAATTTTTAAAATTGAATTCCACAATTTTCGGCACAAAATCCTCCAACCACAAGGAATGAAATGAGGCACACAAACTCAGAACATTTGGAAATCAGAAGCAATCCCTTATCTCAATGACTGCAATTTTCGGCATCCGGAATCAATGTCCTTCGAAAATTCTTCAAGTTTAGGCCAAATTAGACTTTTCTCAAAACGGCGCTTGCGTTGTGCACTGTTTTCCTCATTATAATGCATACGAATATAAAGGCATAAAAGTCCGTTTAAAATGGGCGAATCAGGCCAAACGAGGTATATATATATATAAGAAAATTCACAGGCGAATGGAGGGCAGAAAAAAATTGCGGCTCAATTTAAAAAGCCTGCAAAACTGACTAGGTTACCATCTGTATACCGGAGAAAAATAGGCATGCTCAGCGTGCATGTACGCAGGTGCAACGGTGATGCCGAAACGATGGTTTTTCCTGTGATGCCTAAAAATAATCGTAGATGACAGACGAACACATACAATTTTTTCAAGCGATTTACAGATCGGACAGGAAACCAATGAAACATCTCACAAAGGCTTAGCTTACTGTCATGGAAACGAAAGTAAGGCGCCGATAAAACATAAGATGTGAACGTCATAAACCATCCTCGTAAACACCCAATGCCTACCAGAGTGTCCATATTGCCAGTTTACATGCAACGGGTTGGTTAAGTAAGAGAGGCCCAAGTTCTAAGACGTGCCACACAACACCTAAACGGAAATAATTTCGCGGCTGGTGCCGTTGTGATCTAGCACATCTTCAGCACAGTTCCCTTCTGGAACCAGGTATTTCACCACGTTCTACACACACCCACTTAAAGACGCTGCACTAATCTATTTGGTCACACAGACTCATACGACAGTTCGACCATCGATTTTGATTATGTATTGCTAGAAATAGGTTGTGGTTATCGCAAAGTGTTGTGTCTAGGGGGGTTTAACGCTTACGATTGCGATCTTCCATGCCCGGTTCCTTAAAAGAGGATAGAGTAGTATTGGGAAGGCCAGAGTGTTAGGAACAATATACTGTCGTTTTCATCATCCCCCAAAGAAAACGAAGAAGAAGGTGCAAGGAAATGGACCGAGTTATATTGGGACTGACGTTTTGGACACCCGCTTGTTTCCATCGTCAGAGTAATGTGGTGGTTGTTCCTGTTTGCCGAGAGTGTTTCAGCCTCGCTGCATGCCTGTTATTATATCTCTGCTCGGCGCACAAACTTTGACCTGTTTGTTCACTGCTGACTATCCGTGAGTTTGACAGTCGAATGCTCTTTTTGTCTCGGCAGCCCCTAATGGTGATTGTTTAGACCGCGCGGGGTGAGCGCACCGGTTTCGGTGGTCCGTCTCTCGCGCGCCAGTTTGCGACTGGCCTGAGTCACGCCAAAAACTGGGTTCGCGCAAAGGTCCTATGCTTTGAGTGACCTTGTCTGTGGCGTCAAGGGTTAGAAGGGCGTCGGCCAGTGACTTGCTCGTGGATTATTTTAAAATAATTGTAGACCCACGCTGCATCTGCTACACCTTTTTTCTTCCCTCGCCCGCCTAAGTCCAGTATCAAGAAGACCGGAATCAGGAGCGAGAGCGGGTGGCTGGCGCGGCCGAAACCGACACTGTACATGTCACCACGCCTGACTCGGATCCCAGCTGCGTAGCAGTGCCAAAAAAGCCACATTAAAAAGGAACCTTTGCAGCCTGACTCTCAGTCTGCCAATCAGCCACTCCAAACAACACAGCACGCAATGGGCTGACCAAGCGGTCCAGAGGTATCCCGTCAGCCACGGCTTTTAGTCCCCCATGATAGCTTCAAGCGTGTCACATCATTTATTGTGAGGAAACAGACACATATGTACAAGTCAGCTATCAAAAACACCTCTCACGTTTCCCACGCAAAGATAAAGGTATGGGAGCTGTCAGGGCATTTACAATCATTGCACATTTGCGTTTCGGCGAAAAAGGCACACCAGATGCGATGAACCGGTTCATATGTAGCTCACCTGAAGAGATCTTTATGGCACTGATTGAGATATCATTAATAGTCAGGTCAGAGACTGGTGAAGGTTATTGGTGCATAGGAGAGGCGAGATGGCATAAAAACTACCCTCCCATCTTCTGATTAATTTCAGTCTCATGATAAAAAATCTGACCTGTAGGATTCTGCTCGGACGCGCCGCAGTTCATACCTAGGAACCTTCAGAACCAAGGGAAAGCTTGGTCCCCCTTTGGAGCGGAGGTCGCATTTAAATTGCTCTATAGGAGTCTGCCACCCAGCACAACTGCGTCTGACTCAACCTGCCTTCGATCTGCCAGGCTAGTGTCCCACGCGTAGTTATCTACTCCGTGTGCTATCGGCCTTTATTCTGCTATCGATCAAATCGCTGCGTGTTAGCTCCAAGTTAATCAATACTCCTACTTCATTTGATTGGCTGCAGACGGCAGAGTACTCATTGCACAGGCAAAGCTACACAACAACACACAAAGTCATGGACACAACTGGCATGCAAACAAAGCTGGCAGCTGGCTCATCACAACCTTTGTACAGTTCATCTTCTTGGAGTAAAAAGGTTCCTTCCAACTTAGTCTTACCTAACTTTTGATTAGGGGAACCTTCTTCTAGCCGATGGAAACTTTGCGTCAATTTAGCTGGAACTGGAACTGACCGCTGGGACGCAGAAGGGAAGGGAGAAAGTGAGATCTGTGTGGTATAGAATCTCCGTACATCACGTGGCTGCTTGCTAAATTCCAGCGTGGTATCTTTTTTGAAACCCGTAATTTGGTCTCAGCAGTAACGTTAACTATGGCAAAGAGCACTCACCGACTCGGTTACGTGATTTACTGGGTCAGATATGCCTTGGGGCTCGATCTAGAGTCTCATAGATAACCGCATAATGGTAAGCAATAGACAGCTATCCAACCGTCAATCCAGATGATTTCCACCGAGAGCGTGGTTTTGCAGGGACGGTGACTAAGGTGTTAATTCGTTTAGGTGATAGTTAACTTACGCTGCATCTACCGCACTTGTAATGGTTACTAACGGTCACTGTGGGAACCCGTGATCGCTGACTCATCCCGCCAAGGTTGCAGTCGCGGTGACTGCCCTTAACACGCGCACTTGTGTGAACGACCGCACCCAGTCCATCTTTCGCTCAATGTTGGGCGCGACCTACTAACACGCCCACACCGGTGTGTAACGTCACGCGGTCCAACCAATAATCTTCAAGGCTGCATAAAACAAAGACAAATAACAGTGGCAGCTCGAATGACTGCGGCCAGACATCACTCCGGAATCCACCCCGCCAGGGAGCGGCCGCAGGCAGCGTGGTCGGCGCCGTTGACGACCCCGCGATCTCACAGTCGGACGCCTGCCAATCCTTTTCTTTAAACCCTCTGTACAGAACACACTCTTCCTACCACTCTAGCCTTCGCACGACTTCTCTCCTCTCCTAAGGAACCGGGCCTAGAAGATCGCATCCGTTAGAGTTAAACCTTATTATCCTTAACATCCCTCGATACACAAAACTTCTCTCCCCTCACCTGCTTGTGCACGGTGTCATGACAGACTCAAGGTAACCAGAAGGGGAATCGGGTGCATGCGGAAGGAGCCGCAAAGGCTGACTCATATTCCACGGAATGGGTTAACTTGGTGCGCCAAGGACCTCAAGGCTCTAGCAGGCACATCCTGGGGCTGCGCGTAGGAGACTTTGACGACTAAATTCAAGGCACTGGCCAAGCCGCACCTCACTTATGCGGCACCAATCTGGTCTCTGCCGTCTCCAGTCAGCACAGAACGCTGCTCTCCACACGAGCACGGGTTGCTGTAAAATGTAGCCTATACATAATCTTCATACAGAGGCTTCTGTCCTGCCGGTCGTTCATCACAACACACTCCTAAGCCAGCAGTGCTGGTGGACTTGTTCGCAACCCGGTTATCCCAACAATCACTGTTGCAACGCTCCTGAACACAGCCGCAACGTTCGGCCGTCTATTCGAGCTCTCCACACGGAAGTTGTTGCCTCGGCTCTCGCGGATCTACCCGTTGATAGCTCTGCCACCAAAACCGGCTTCCAGCGTTTCCACCTGAGTACCGTTGTGAAGAAGAAACGAGGTTACCGTTCCCCGGTCCTTTTGAGTGGCTATCGACCTCCGATTGCGGCCTCAGAACAATATCTCCCGAGGGTCACCCGCTGTACTCTCGCTCAACTACGCAGTGCCTCCTCAATGGTCCTCCACCAATATCAACATAAGCTCGAACCTTCCACACCCGAATGCTGTACCGACTGCGGCGTTTCTCCGCATGACTGTCAGCATCTGTTCACCTGCACTTCCCAGCCAGGCACACAACTCACTACCACGGATCTTTGGCTCAAGCCGGTCGAGGTCTTGGCTTTTCCCCGTCTCCCAACTACTCCCAGTTTGGATTCCAGCGGGGATTCCTGATCCAACAATGGGCTACGACACACACACACACACACACTTGGTGCCTGAGCATGCACCTACGTTTGCCCCCAGTTGCCCATTTTCGGCATCTGTTGTGGAGGCACAACTTGAGCAATGCTTGGCGTACTCTGATCTAGCAACTATGTTAGTCTGGTGCATCTGTAGCAACTGTGCCAATGCTCTCCCGATACCCGTGGGAGACCAGTCAACCCACATGCTCTCTATCAAGGTACGACGGCCGCCACAGGCTTCAGCTAAACTTAGGCGTAGTCTCGCGTGTACCTCTGGTCAGCCTATTTGGTGCCCAGGTGACCTTGCTGTCAGACATCACAGACTCAGCCCCTGAGGAAACCAATCTCATGCCCCACAGCCAAACAGTCACTGCCATCTGAACATACCTGAGCACGTAACCAACTCACACGCTCCCAGACGGTCGCATTGTTTACACCAGCAAACAGTCAATCCAAGCTAACGAGCCTTGTTTACCCAATAAATCGCTCCCAACAGTTGATTGCCTTCCTCCGTTAGATGGACCAACCTTGGTACTTGTGGCTGCAGAATATCGCTCATCCTTGAACGCAACGTATCTTCCACATGACTACTACTACTACTACTACTACTACTACTACTACTACTACTACTACTACTACTACTACTACTACTACTACTACTACTACTACTACTACTACTACTACTACTACTACTACTACTACTACTACTACTACTACTACTACTACTACTACTACTACTACTACT
>JAYGXS010000002.1:2126453-2199861 GCA_036362985.1 Ligula intestinalis | reverse complement strand
TACTACTACTACTACTACTACTACTACTACTACTACTACTACTACTACTACTACTACTACTACTACTACTACTACTACTACTACTACTACTACTATTACTACTACTACTACTATTAGTACAAAAGATCAGGAGACTCCGAACCCGCGTTCGTGCCTCAGGACTTACAAACCTGCGATTGAGTAGAGTTGACTGGCGACGGTTAATAAGTCAGAAATGGCTTTTACTATTGCTTTTTTTGGTGGTCTCTTATAAATGCGAATGCTCCTAACTTCAAACAGTAACCCTAGTTCTAAACCAAATTTCCATCCTGAAATTTTACGGAGGGGAATTAATATTTCCGCGCCCGACATTGAAGTCAACCAATCTCGGATCCAGTGCTCATGATCTCCACCACAAAAAATCAGACGCACCTCCAAACCATCAAGTTGAGCTAAGGTCTTATGACTTGCCTTACTTAGCACCGAAGATCACGCTGCGACGGTCTGTCTGTCTGTGCTAGTTAAAGCCCTGGACAGAACCTAGCCACTGAAATCGACGGACAGGATCACGAGTAGTTAGATGCCAATGAAGCAGAAGTTGCATTTCCTGCAGAAAAAAGCTGTGACAAGTTGGCAGCAGGACAAGAAAGAGGAGTTTGGTTCGGCCAGGGCAGGCGTCCGAGTGCCTTGCATAAAAGGGCATGTCTGCGTCAGCCTTGAACTGGATTGGATAGTCGTTGCGATTGTGATTAGCCGAGCACGAGACAAATCCTCTCTGTTTCAGCGATTGGTCAGGCTCGATGTGAGCATCTTACAGCGTCGGACGGGTGACTGCCGTTAATGCAAGTAGGCGGCAAACAGAAGCGCAGCGGTACACCAGACGCCCGGTGAAGGTTCATTCCAACTCCCCCTAAGTGTGCCTTCCACTATGCGAGATGCTAGACCTCATCGCTGGAGCCAAACATATGCGAGTGCTTGGGGCTATGTGTGCAGTACACATTGAAGTACTTTTTGCCTAGCTGAGCCTCTGCGTCCACTGCTCTTTTCGGATTTTCTTCTTCGGTCTGATCCTAACTAATTACAGGTCATACCTACACCAAAGTTTTTGCTGAAAGTCAATTAGTGTCATCAAGGTATCTCCACACCGGGTTTTTATTTGGCTACACGTAAACCCAACGTTGCATTGCGTGACGAACGGGCTATCGGATTTAAGTTGGGTTAGCTACTGAAATGGGCCACGTATCATGTTTCAGTGCGCTTAGCTGCGTTGGAATGCATTTTTTTTTCAATTGCAGCAAAACTCGAATTCAGGCGCCTTTAACCTATCTCAGAATCGAGGAAGACAGGTAGGAACAAATAGCGCCTCTTTGAAACTTACATTTGCCCTATCACGACACGCAAGCAATCGGGTCTGTAAGGTCATCAAGAGCTGCCTTGATTCAGTAACTAGACAGCTTGGCTGCGTGGGCCTCTTCAGAGTAAAGTTATTTTAGTGGTTTTTATGGGGACGACCATCCAGGTGTAGGAAGTCTGTCATAGTTGTTGGCGTGCGGTAGCGCCAAAAATGGCGAGTTGGCTGTATCAGAGTTTAAACGAGGTGAACAGCTGTTCCAACGACGGCCAGTTGGTTTCGGTGAAGGAATTTGTACGTGTACGGTATGCGTAAGACATGAGTAAACGATCTAGTTAACAATTGCGATCGATATCGTCGGAGGGGTTACGCTTCTATCCTGCCTTCCAACCACACGAACCGTGAGCTGTTTGAGTCGTGATTTTCCAGCCTGTAGTTGATTAGCAAACGCAAAATCTTCTCTTTCACATTCAGCACTGAAACTTGGCCGAAGCAGAGTAAGTAACAACATGGAGAACGCGTGAGTGAGTCCATTGGCCTAGTCATTATCACGTTAGTGGTGAGATCACGAAAATTGATGAGTCTAGTGCGATTTTCACTCCCGATACGACTGTCAGTTATGAATATGAAAAGGTGTGATTATTATAGCGCATCCTGCAAGTAATGCCCCTCCCCCTATGTGTTCGTCACCGACTGTCTCCGACGGCGAGTTCCAGAGAGGATCCGAAACGCCAGGCGAAGAAACTGCTTAAAGCCGAAGAAGACACGATTGCTAGAACAAGACGTTTCTGAGCCTGACTTTTCGGATTCTTACTCGAAATAATCCCCGGAGCAAATAGCGGATAAGGGTAAAAGATTCACAGGGGTGCAGTACATATAGCCCGTAGTGAGCAAACGAAAACATGCGTACTACAATTAGCAGTTTTCGTGATCACCGCTGGGGGATGCGACGTTGTCTTGACAGTCCACGTCCAAGGCGTTAATTGTCATGATTTCTTCATCCGCATGGAATGTTGGTACGATAATTGCGTTCATATCTAGCGTTCATACTGCCTTCTTACCTTTGCAGGTGTTCTTCTTCGATGGTTGACCTGTCATCTGGAGAGAAGCTTTCTCTTCAGGAACCTTCCGGGACATTCAATGTAATCCATAAGACTTATAAAGAAACCAGTGTTAAGCACGACCTCCTTTGATTTCACCGTAAACTGAAACAATATCTGCAAAGAAATGGTAAAATTCTTACGCCTTAAATGGTTCGCATCAATGTTTAAATGAATACGGGATGGTGCAGTGTCGCAGACAGCGGAAAACAGACCACCCTACAAAACTGGTTGGAAGCAGGGGTATGCTTCCCAACCAAACTTCTTTAGAACCATATTATTTGTGATTTCGATTAATGCATATGATGGTGATGGACAAACAATTTGAGATTAAACTACCAAACTGAGAAGAAATAAATTAATATCCTCGTATGCGCATTACTCTTCTAGGAATGGTCTGCGTACTTTTTCCTCCCAGCGCACGTATACCACAGCTGGAGTGAGCAGGCGACAGAGAATGCAACTCTTTGCCACCGGCAACAACGATCCTTAGGCATCAAACAATGCCAACGACGTAATAAATGGAACCCTCTATAAATAACAGTAACAATGGCCTCCCGGTTGTTACACGGTTCTCCTGCCTAGAAAGTACTGTAGCGGTTCTACAGCCCACCTCCTTCAAACGGGAGAAGCCACTGACGTGTTCTCCCAGGATAAATCTTGGTCACCCAGTCGTGCCTTTACCATCGCTATGGCGCATGTCCGCATCGACAAGCGACCTTTGCTCTCGCACGATCGGCCCGAAACTGGTTGACCTATCAGCGTCCCGAAACGTTCGTGGCCAGTCAACTCTTGCCAAGCGCTCTCCAGTCCTCTAGTCAATTCATGCACCGACGGACATTTGGGATTCCGCCTCCATGCGGCGCGGTCGGCGAAGCCACCCTCTCCCATTGACCTCAGAGTCGGACACCCTGGAAGACCTATTGGCAACTTTCGCTTTAACTCTTCTGTAAACAATATATTGTTCCATCTACTCTGCCTTCCCCAGTCTTCTACCATCTCCTAAGAAAGCGGGCCTAGAACATTATAGCTGTTAGGGTAAACATTCTCAGCCTTAACACCCATAGTACAATTACCAGAAGCATGAGTATCTAAGACAACAGCGTAATCTCAATCCTGTAAGTCAGCTGAACCTTTGGCTGTCAGCCACGAACTGTTTGAGTTATATTTCTCCAGCTTTTAGTCGATTAATAAGCATAGTGGCCTCGCTGCTGGGATTGTACTTAGGCAGAGGATAAGCCACGTAAGGAGGACGCAGACGCTCAAAGGTTCCTTGGACAGCGGGCAAACAGAGAACCATAAAATATCTACAATTAACGACTCGGACGTGGACTAAAGAGCAATCATCGTGCCAAGTACGACCACTAGCCACGAATGTGGGTTCTGCTAATTGGATTAGGCACCTGCCTCTATGGCAACAGCGTCCCATAAATAATGTACCCCTTGCGCCGTCATCACCCTTCTCTATGACCATTTCTGATAAAAGGTTTAAACGAGGTTCCGAAAAGCCAGGTCAGTAAACCTCATGTTCAAACAATCACGTGTTCTTATTCGAAGCAGCATATTCATCGTATTGTCATCTGGTACAGCCCCGACTTCACCAACTAGCGGTACTGTCCACCGAAAACAGTGAGGTGAAATAATTTGCAATCCGTTCTCCTCTGCTGCATACCCCTGAAACCAAGGAAGATAAAACCACACACCTTTTCTACCATATCAAAATGTACCTCCAAAAAGCTTGCACTCATTAACCATTTCACGGGCGCAACTTAGTGTGAATAACCATTATCGATTGTGACGTTATAACTGCCGCAATTTACTGCCTATAATGATCGCCACTGTTCGCACAGACTTTAGCGTAACATGGCATGTGTTCTGCCATAAACCTGCAGAGGACAATGCAACGAATTTATTGAAACGTTTTCTGGCACTTATTAGCAGACACGGCTCCTTGAACCAAACGAATGCAAAAAAAACTAAAGGAAGTTATAGTACTTTATTGAAAATAGACCTTACAAAGCTACCAGTCCAAGAGCGGACTTTCGCTTGTAGTGCCAGCAAAAAAAACAAGAGCGCAGAACCTAGTCAGGACTTTGTTATACTGAAAATAGTTACCGGTAAAGAAGACATATGGTCGATCACTGTAAATTTTTTTTATTTTTTCCTGAGCTTTCGAGCTCTTACAAGAGCCCATCACCAGAGGTGGAGAAACAGTAACAAATGTGGAAGCTACTTGGGGCGTGTGTACAATAACTAAAATTTTGAACGTGCAGAAAATCAATACTTGTGTGTGCTGCCGACTTGCCACTGAGGGCTGTGTTAGCCTGTGCCAGTAGGCAATATCGACAAGTTGGGTGGAAATATTTACAAAAATAGAATAGTCAACAAAACAAGTTATAGTAATGGTGGGAGGGATGGGTAATTAAAAAAGTCATAGGAGAAGGAAAGGAGGATGAGAAGCGAGGGATTATGTAGGCTTGGGCGCCAAATGGCCACGCCAGCAACGAAAGTGGGATGATTATGGAGGATTTTGGGCCAATTGATTAAGGCGGGCGCATGGATACGCTCGTTTGCAATAGCGCAAGGCCCTGTACGTTGGCGCCAATTCGATACATCTGTTGACCGAATTCTCATCCGTGGACTAGGCTTCGATAAATTCTCTGCTCGTCTTGTTTCCCGCGTGGGCGAGTACCTTGACGGCAGCGAAGTTGAACTGATGGCCTGTTTCTTAGGTGTGAGTTGCAACTTGTGATGATTCGTCACCTAGTCGCACGGCCTGCTTCTGTTCACGTATACGCGATCCGAGCATGCGTTCCGTTTGACCTATATAATTACAGGGACAGTTTAGGCATTGGATGCGATATACTACACCAGATTGTTCATTCTGCGAAAGTCGGTCTTTTATTTTCATCACTCTGCTGCGCATTTTAGCTTTAGGTCTGTGTGCAATTCCAACACCTAGTCCCGCAGCGATGCGCTCAGTCGCCGCTGAGACGTCTTTTATGTATGGCAGAGCGTGTCATATCTTCGGTGGTTCTTCTGTTTGGCTCCTCCGGGGCCGAACGCGTAGGCATCGGTTTATAAATGCTTTTGGATAATCATTCCGCATGAACTGGTCACGGAGCTATCTGGCCTCGCGTGCCTTTTCCTCTGGTTTACTGCAGTGGGTCTGGATCCGTTTGAAGCGTGTTTTTACACAGGTCCGTTTGTGAGCAACTGGATGGTTACTGTGAAAACTTAGGAGTTGTGTTGTGTTCATCGCCTTCCTGTAGACCATCATCTCTAATTCACTGCTGGGTGTTCTCTTGACGAGGACATCAAGGAAAGGCAGCTGCTGCTCTTTTTCTTCTTCCCGTGTAAATTGTATTTCAGGAAATATTCCATTGAGCAGGTCATGGAAGTTTTGCAGCATATTTCTCTTGATAAAACACCTACGAAACAGGCCATCAGTTCAACTTCGCTGCCGTCAAGGTACTCGCCCACGCGGGAAACAAGACGAGCAGAGAATTTATCGAAGCCTAGTCCACGGATGAAAATTCGGTCAACAGATGTGTCAAATTGGCGCCAGCGTACAGGGCCTTGCGCTATTGCAAACGATAACATCCAGACGCCCGCCGTAATCAATTGGCCCAACATCCTCCATAATCATCCCACTTTCGATGCTGACGTGGCCATTTGGCGCCCAAGCCTACATAATCCCTCGCTTCTCATCCTCCTTCCCTTCCCCTATGACTTTTTGAATTACCCATCCCTCCCACCATAACTATAACTTGTTTTGTTGACTATTCTATTTTTGTAAATATTTTCACCCAACTTGTCGATCTTGCCTACTGGCACAGGTTAGCACAGCCCTCAGTGGCAAGTCGGCAGCACACACAAGTATTGATTTTCTGCACGTTCAAAATTTTAGTTATTGTACACACGCCCCACGTAGCTTCCACATTTGTTACTGTTTCTCCACCTCTGGCGATCGGCTCTTGTAACAGCTCGAAAGCTCAGGAAAAATAAAAAAAATTTCCAGTGATCGACCATATGTCTCCTTTACCAATAGAAATTCCTGGAATACGAGTATTCTCTCGCTTTCGTGAAAAAATATTTACGACGTTGCACAGTCAACGTGGGTTGTGCTCCATGGACGCCAGTCATAAATATCGAGGCAACTGTGCTGCCTCGGAGTAGCAGCTGTCGCTGTTGGCGTTGCAGCAGTCCTATTCATATAATCGACAAAACCCTGACAATAGATTGGTCTGAGCTACGCTCGCATTGTATGCTATGATCTCTCTGAATGCCTTGGTTTGCCTGTACCGATGTGTAAACCAAGTAGACTGCCACACCAAGAACGCAATTAACGGTGCCAAGGTCGCGCGCCATAGCACCAAGGACGTGCGTAGAGGCGATACAATGAGAGGGCGTGAGCATAGACCAATCACAAATGTTTCTATCCTCCCCCATACCCCATTTACTCGTAGCTAGAATACAAAACATGCAAACGCCTGCTGCTTTCTCACCTTCCTTGACGATGACCTCTTTTGAGAAGCGTAATGCTGAGAATAATACAATTGCCGCTCCAGTAATTGCGTCTTTTTCGTCTCTTTGTGAAATTATGGTAACCAAGGTGGCAGTTTATCGCACGAATTTGATTGCGTTAAACCCTAGCAACTGCAATCTTCAGACCATGGTTCCTTAGGAGAGAAGAAGTCGTAGGAGGCCAAAATAGTAGGAATAGTTGTTGTGTACACCGAGGAACGACGAATAAATGAAAACAGTTTTGACCACGGAGGGCACGACCAGCCAGGCAGCAGGCCGTTTTCGAAGCGCAAGAATAGTTAGAGGGGCCAAGAACGAGCATTGTGTGAGTTAGCTTCAGGCTGCTGATTGGCCCGAGCAGTGTGGGGTGCGTGCGTGCACCCCAGCTGCCGGAGGGCGGGGGTTACGCCTCGTTTGTGAACATCGACCATCGCGCTGGGTTGAGCGAATGGGCGGCCAAGATTGTCCCGCAGGACCGCGTCGGTGGCATCTCGCGTTTGGAGGAGGTGGGCTGCAGCAACGCTACCAGTTCGCCAGGCGACGTCAACGATTTCGCGCTGTCTTCAGTAGGCTAGAGGCAAAGCGGTGACTTAGACGCATATTAGCTGTGAGCAATGACAGACTTGCGTTGAATCTACTGCATTCCCGGCGCATCCCCGAACTAGGCTCGGTGTCATGACAGAGTCAAGAAGACCGCAGACGAAAAAAAGCGTGGGTGGCTGATATGGCCGCAGCCGCCCTTCAAACGTGCCGCCAAACCTGTCGTTGCTTCGAATTGCTAGTTTATCTAGAAAGGCAGCAAATTTTGAAAAGGTGAACAGTCGCTGTAACTGAGTAGACTGAAGTTTTAATAGTACATAATGCCTGTCCACGTAAAAATGGGTAAAAAATAAACAGACGTAACGTCGATATCGGTTCACATCATTCACTATGCGTAAAAGAGATGGGTAGAGCCTTTGAAAACCCTATTAACAGGTAGATTCTGGCAAACAATGTATATGTTTCACAGCAATATGTGTACATTATATCAGTCATTCATGCCTACCAAAGTTTCATCAAGTCTTGTTTTAACTGTATCAATGAGCAAATTTAGTTTATGTAGTGCAGCTCATATACCCCATTGTCCCAGCATTTTATCCTACAGAAACGGAGGTAAAAGGGTTTTTGGAGGTGACGAAATAGGATAGGCAGATAAGGACATTTTTTGGGATTAAGTGTAAAGGAAAAAAAAACATAGTCAAATTTGCTTCTTGCGGTCGCTGAGAGTAAGTTGTACCGCATGTAAATTGAAGGCAGGTGCGGAGTTTCGCACCGCAAACTATCCTCATCTAACTCTAGAATGGTAGGTTGGATCTCAGGTAAGTTGAAGTAGACGACCTCACAGCCACCATTTTTATTTTTTTTAGAATTGCAAGGCACCTGCAATTGGATAATTCGATTTTTTGCGCAATAGGTTAAGCAATAATACAGATTTGAAAAATCTGCAGATATAAATCAACAAAATTTCTCAATACATTAAAATAAAAATGCATCTACCAGTTACTAAAGTATATTCCACCGCCCATCCTAATTCTCCACCCATAAAACCTTATAACCACTGCTTTCTTAGCATGAAGTGCTGGGACGAAGAATAAATGAGGTGCACTACATGAAGTATTGTTGCCTTTCAACGTTTTCAGCTTGAACACTTAAATAAGGTTGTTTGTGTCAGTCTTTAATGCCCCAGTGGTAAAAGAAGTTGGTCCGCAATTCAGGTTTGGCATGGTGTTCCTTCAGTTTGTATTGACGACTTCGTAGATTTGCCGTTTTTGGCAATTCAAAAATCAGTCATCCGTAGAGCACAGTCTTCTTATCTGATAGGTTTGAAGACCGCGATTATCTCTCCCCTCTATACTGCTTGTAAGAAAGAGGGAAAAGTTTGAGTCTTTGAAGTCAACCTTCATATGGTAGGCATTCCAAACCGCGGACTAGTTTGGTCGCCCTTTGTGGAATTTTCTCTAGCAGAGCGTAATATTTATTAATCAAGGAGCACCACGCCTTAATGCAATATTCTAACATCGGCCGGACAAATGTATCAAATATGCGGTCAAAACAGAGAAAGAATATGCTGAGTGCTCCTAGGATGCCCATAGCCCTTTTTGTAATTTTGGCACAGTGAGTTTATGGTTTGAGAATGGGCGTTATGCACACGCCTATATCTTTCAATTCGTTTACTTGTTTGAGTTGGTGAAATACTCATGTTCAAATCATGTCACCGTTCTGTACCTAGAACGTAGGCAGATGATTTGGAACTTGTTGAACTTTAGAATAATCGTACACTCCTCACGACACCTTTGCAAGCGTTTCAAGTTATGTCGAAAAATCTGCGCACCTACCAAACTTTGATTGACTTGCGCATCTTCAGGTCCTCATCGCATATTACTTTCTCACAGGTGAGGTAATCAAGGCGTTCCTTCACATGCATCAGAAACAGAATGGGACCCAGAACGCTGTCCTGCGGAGCCCCATTGGAAACGGCCCCTCCGATAAAAACACGCTGACGCCTGCCTGTAAAAAAGTCGATTTACCATTTTAGTAGAATTCCAGTCACATCCATTTCATGCAGCTTCGATATAAGCCATCTTCGTGGAACCCTGTGGATGAATATGCTGAAGTCTATGTTGATCGAATAGACTGACTTAACCATTTCCAATAAATTTGTCTAGATTTTCATGGATTTTAGGTTAGCGAGACAACATTAGGCACTTCTAAATCCACGTTGCACTGCGCTTAGCTATTTTTTCTCCTCAGAATGCCTCATCAGTTCCCTTTTGATTATTGTTTCCATAAGTCTACAATAAATGCCATAGAGACTAACTGGTCATAAGCTTATAGGTGAATTTTCCCCTGCTAAATAAACATTTAGATTTCAGAAAATGATTTATAACATATTGTGCATACAAAAAGGGCTTTTTCTGGAATCAGCTACGCGACTAAATACCGTGCATAACCACTTAGTTGCCGAAAAGAGATCATGTTGACTTCCATCTTCCCTTTGTATGGGATATTTGACGTCGCTTTCCCCGAAATCAAGCGAAATATCACTCAGTCCAATCAACCATATCTCCAGCAATACCCTAATTGACAAATTGCAATTTCAAAACGCAATTTTTGAATGCATGTTCGAACCCTACCCTCTTGTCTAATTGGCCTAATTCATATTGCACGAATTATTAGGGGATATTTGCGTCATATGTCAGTGTGTTTCACATTGTTCTATTTTCTCAGTTATTTGATTTGACAGTTCAGTTTACTCGTTTGACAAGAATTTTTGTCCTTTCCAATTTTTAAGAGAATTTTTTAAATTTTAAATCGACATGATATTATTTTCAATACTCCTATGTGCTTTTATTTAAATAAAAGTCTCAAAACGATCAGTTAGGTATTGTTGTCGATATATCTGGGTGGGTTTCTGAATGAATCGAGATTTTTGCAGGCCTTTGTGTATTTCACGAGGCATATCAGTAGTTTGGCGGCATGCGTGCCATTGACAGGCAAAACGGCGTTATCGCTCTTATCAGCAGTCTAATTCCGACGTGTAGAGCGAGTAATGTCAAGCTAATGCAAGTTGAATTTGGACGCTCTCTTTCTTAGTGACGCATGTATCGCCTGGAAAATAACGCACGTCAAACCTCACAAGAAAAAAACTTGACTTTGATCAAGTAGAAAACAGATGTCGCAAAGCGAGGACAGAAACGAAAAAATACGCTATCCTAGCCTGAATCTCCGAAGCTGGCTGCGCGGAATTTTTTTGCCCGTTTGTTTTACTAGCGCAGCACGTGGGTGAAACATCTGCGTCTGTCAGTGTGTCCGTCTGGCATGCGATGTGCAGGAGAGATATTGCGCCCATGCCTATCATGCACTAGCAAAGTGGTTGGCAGAAAAACTCAAGCCCATACAGCAACAGCTGGCACCACATACCTATCAAGATACGTTCCAATTTATCGATGGCATCAAGGACATGAACTTAAACGGCATGATGATGATCTCCCTAGACGTCCCATCGCTGTTTACAAACGTCACAGAAACAGAAACAGTCGACTATATCTGCGACTTCGTAGTGGCAAATCAAATAGACGTAGGAATACCACCTGACGTATTAAGGAACTATTACTCAAATACACATTAAATGTGCAATTCCTTTTTGACAACCAACTTTACAGACAAATAGACGGCGTCGCTATGGGCTCTCCTCTCGGGCCTCCCTTGGCCAACATCTTTATGGGCAAACTGGAAGACTTTCAACTCATCAAGCAGATTCTTGAGTTAAAACACTATGGCCGATATGTCAATGATATCTACGCCATCGTCCCAGTATATACTGATGTAAATGCGCTTCTACATACTGTTAATCAAGCACACCTCTCCATTAAGTTCACCTTGGAGGTGGAGACGGCAGGTTCGCTTCCTTTCTTGGATGTCCTCCTAAATCGATGACCTGACGGTAGCGTCCAAAGGAGCGTTTACAGAAAGAAAACCTGGTCCGGACAGTATACAAACTTTCAAAGTTTTGTACCTATCCCACAGAAGCGTAACTTAGTCCACTGCTAAACGCAAAGAGCCAGAAAAATCTGCTCAGCTGACACTATTGAAATGGAGCTCCAGAAACTCCAGGACGTGCTTCGAGAGAACGGATATCCAGACAGATTCATCATAAAGAATATGATGGAGAAAGGAACAAAGCTCACCACACCCACGGTGGAAAATAAGACGCTATTCCTCAAAGTCCCCTTTCAAGGGGATGCAACAAGCGAACTCTTAAGCAGACGCCTCAAGCAAGCCGTAGCACAAACCTTCCGAGCAGCGAAAATCCAAGTGTTATTTTCAACCAACCCGATACTGCATGGTGAGGAAATGATAAGCTGCCAACTCAGACCACTTCTATATGTATCCACTCATTTAATTGCTCCTGTGGAGCTGGTTATATCGGTCGCACGAGTAGGTGCTTATCTAAAAGAATACGGGAACACATCCCGGAATGGCTAGCCAAAGGCGAGACCAAAAGCATAAACAATTCTATCCTCGCAAACATGATTGACATCGGACATCGTGTGGACCAAAGCGAAGCCTTTAAGGTAATTTACAAGGTCCCACCAAACTACCAAAAGTCCCTGGGTCAACGTCTGCTGGCAACAGCAGAAGCAACCGCAATCCGATTGAGGGAACCAGTTTTGTGTGCACAAAAGAATCTCATGCAAGCTTCAACTTGGAATGGCCAACGATTACCAAACTGGCTGCAAATTTCTTCACTCTCGTTGGACTCTGGATATAAAGAAAGAAAAAGTATCGATTTTTAAATTTAAACCTCCTTTGTAACTCTTTGGCCTGATAAGAAGTTACTGAAAGCGTTCGCTCGCCAAAATTGTTTTCTGAATTAACTAAATTTGTTAGCGTGGTTTTAGTTTATTATTTTCTTAGTTATTTGATTCAACAGGCAGTACGTCGGCCCGTTCAGTTTTTTCTTTAACGAGCATTTTCCCTTTTTCGGCTCTTAAACCTTCCTAAGTAAGCTGTTTAATTAAAACCAACCTAGTCTTACTTTCAATATTTCTTTTGCATTTTCATTTTAACAAAAGTGTCAGTAAATATCAATTGGGTATCACGGTCGATACATCTGGGTCAGTGTCCGACAGAAGAGAGCTCTTTTGGTAGTCATTGAATTTGACGCCGGTCAGATCCGTAGTTTGTCAGCACCCGCGAAGTAGACAGAAAGGAACGGTGTTATCGCCCTTATTGGCAGTCTAACTTCGACCCTGCGGTGCGTAGAGGGGATGGCATCAAGCTTATAATAGTTGAATTTGGACGCCGTCTTTGCGAGTGACGCATACGTCGCCTGGAAAATAACAGGCGCCAAACCTCACAAGAAAAAACAGTGCTCTTTTTTGATTAGAAAACAGACCTCCTAAACCGAGAAAAGAAACAAAAACTACGCTAGCGTAGACTGAACCCCTGAAACTGGCTGTGCGGAGTTTTTGTGCGTTTCTTTCAGTACCGCAGATAGGGGGTGTGACCTGAGAAAATTCTGCGTCACGTAAGTCACTATGTCTCTGTACGGACCAGCCAGCTCCGACCAGGCAGTGGCGTGCCACATGCAGGGGAGATACTGTGCTTATAACTATAATGACTCGTTATCTGGCAAGATTTGGAAAGCTGACATTTGAGGGATAACTCCATCTTAAAGTTGCGTCTATACACATAAGGGAATTCCGAAACGCAGTTGGCAAGCATGCGTAAGCATTTGATAAATTCTCATCGGGCCAGTACATCTATATGGAAAAGGGGTACTAGTTAAAACCTGTGTTCGTCTTTTCACAAAGTGAATCACGGGAATAGGGGGGGTCGATTAGCGGAGGCTGCATACGCGGTGGGGGGAGGGGGGTTGGTGGAGCTGGTCCAGAGTGTCCGCTGGGTTGGGGCATGATAGAGAGAGAGAGAGAGAGAGAGAGAGAGAGAGAGAGCAGAAGAGTGTGTACATTTAAGCGACTGTTTGCCATGCCAGGGGCTAAGATTGCAGTAGGTTATCTTGTGCACACGAGACCGGCCGTCGCCTCTGCTGTTGCTAGTATGCGCTGACCAAGGCACTTTAGATGGCTTGGTTGGACCTGGTAAACCACTCCGAAGGGTCCACACGATGTCCAAAATCAACAATTTCTGCAAGAGCGGCGCTGTTTATGCTCCTGACTTGACCTTTTCTCAGCCCTGTCAGGAGGTTTTCCGTTATTCCTTTGGATAAACGTGCACTAATTGATCGGTTTGCACCCCTATAATTGGCACCCTGTTGTTGTTGCTGCTATATCTGAGTCTGGACTCCTGCACTAGTTTGAATAACGAACAAACTGTTCCGCTTCTGGATCTATCTTCTCCTTTGCAAACACGTGGAACGCGAAATTTTGCATTCCCTTCGTCAAGTTGACTGTGAGGCGTGTTGTCGCACTGTAGCTTTTCTGACCTTGCCTGCTTTAGCAGAGTAAGAAGACCGTGGAGTGAACTGCAACGAGGTAGGCTTCCACAGTTTCCAGCTCTCTCCCTTCATTAAGCGGGGATTTGTCCAAAATGTCAGATTATATCTGTAGAACAGACAATGAAACTCCTAGTCGATACTTTCGCGAAAAAACGAGTCGGACCAGGGAGGCGAGACGAAACAGCAGGGGGCCTCCTGACCACGAGAAAAGTGCGAAAATCTATGGATTGTGTAAGACTTTGCAGACATTGTCCTCTTTTCTCAGGTATTCGATTGGACAGACTCAAGGTCTGCCAGTTTGGTTAATTTGCTTGAAAAGAACTCTTCGCGTTTTGGCTTTTTCAGCATACAACATAAAATGTTTACTTCAGCCGACGTAACTCTACCCCTTTTGTATTGTCCTTTAAAAAAGTCTCAGTAACTATTAAGTGGGTATTTCTGTCGATATAGCTGGGTCAGTGGCGACAAAATTAAATTTTTTTGCTAGCCTTTGTATCTTTCATGAGCCACATCAGTAGTTTGTCAGCACCCGCGATGTTGACATAAAAAACTGTGTTAGCACTTTTGTCGGTAGTCTACTTTCGACACTGCCATGCATAGAGAGGATGGCATCAAGCTGATAAAATTTGACGCTCTTTTCTCATCTGACACGTGAGTCGCCTGAAAAAAATTCTGTCAAACCGCACAAAAAACAATGACCTTGATCGACTGGAAAGCATACCTCCCCATCCAATGAGAATAGAGACAAAAAAACTACGCTAGCGTAGCCTGAACCTCGAAGCCGACTATGCAGAATTTTTGTGCGTTTTTCCTTTACTACCACAGCACATAGGTGTGACTATCGCAGGGGGTTACGTGAGTCAAACCCAGCAACTGCGATCTTCAGACCATGATTACTAAGTGCAGAAGAGAAGTCCGTAGAGGCCAGAGTAGATGGAAGAGTTTATTGTGTACACAAGATGGAGAATAGATGGAGGAAGTCTGACTTGGGAGAACACGTCCGCTCAAGAGATTAACCGGGTCCCGAGTGACTGTTTGAGAGCAGTTAGGCCAGCAGACGGAGAGAGAGAGCGTTCATTGGCTGGGTCGGCCTTGAGATGTTGGGCAAAGAAGCAGCTAGCGTCGGGAACGCGTACAAACTTGCAATTCGTCGCTTGGCCCAAACCGCGTAGATGCGGGAACTGTGATTGGCTGATCGAGACGTCGAAAAACCGCATCCGTGAGCCTTTGGGAAAAAAGCACTTCGACGCGAGCTAGTCGGCCAGGAACCAACCCACTACATGACCTAAAAAACGTCTGCGTCATGTCAGTCCCTGTTTCCGTACAGACCAGTCACTGGCATGCGATATTGCGCTTACGACTAGCATGGCTCAGCAAATGCCAAAGGTTTGGAAAGCTGACAGTTGAGGGATCACTCCATCTTGAGCTTGCAAAAATCACCATTCAGCAATGAAGCTGGCGAGCATACCTAGGCTTTCGATAAATTATCATGGGGTGAATACATTTATGTGGGAAAGGGATAACATTTTAAATGTGTTCGTCTTTTGCGGGAATAGCGAGGGGTGGGATCGATCAGCGAAGGCTAAATATGCGGTGGGATTTTATAAATCACCTGGAGGATTTGTTGGGAGCCATAACATGCCCAAAGTCAACACTGTGAGTGAGAATAGCGCTGTTTATGCGCCTAAGTTCCTCTCTTCTCAAAGATACTAGAAGGTGTTCATTCATTCTTTTGGATAAGCTTCGACTGATCGAGTAATTTCCACTCTCTATAATTGTCGTCTTTTTACTGCTGGTGCTGCTATCTGTGAGCCTGGACTCCTGCATTTGTTTGAAATGTCAGAATAACAAACTGTTCCGTTGCTCGACCAGTCTCCTCCCTTACTCATACAAACCCTTGGAATGTAAAACTTCGCCTTCTCTGCTTCGAGTTGACAGCCAGGCGTTGTAACCTCTTTTGAGCTTATCGATGAAGCAGAATTAGGAGACCATGCCACGAGGAGAACTTCGGCAATTTCTATCCCTCTGCCTTCATGAAGCGCGGGCCTGTCCAAACTTATTGGCTACAGTCAGTGAAAGTGGTTCACTCACGCAGACTCTATGCAGGCGGGAAGCAGGCATTCCAGGGGAATCATGCGATGGATTATGATTGTTTAAATCAGCGAAAACACTGAGCGTACGGCGGGCCTGCTGGATTCCAGAGAGTATGTACTTACTTGTGCTTGTTACGGCTGTGATCATGCCTGATCAAGTCGGCCTCAATGATGTCACGAACGCTATCTCTCCATGCGTGGTGATTGGCGGCAGCGGATCTCGAAAGCTCCACCCAGTCCCTTCTCCAGCGACGGAGGCCGAAGATAGAAGGTCCAAGAACTGCTTCCATGTCTTGACGGACGGTGTCAAGCCAAGTCTTCAGTTGCCCTCCTCTTCGACGTTTTAAGGTGGGCTGCAGTGCCGGGTCAAGGGCAGCATAGGTAAGCTCAAGTGGCGGACGACGGAGAACGTGTCAAAACCACCTCAGTCACCTTTCTTGAATGGCTTGAGATATCCTCGTGATACGATCGCAGCGGATGCGGACTGTCTCATTTGAGATGAAGTCGCTATACTTAACTCGCAGGATCGTCCTCAGGCACTGGTTATCAAAGACCTCCAGTCTTCGCTCATCTTCAGCACGCACAGCCCAGCATTCGGATTCACAGAGGAGGACTGACTGGATGGATGCACGGTATACACGAATCTTCGTGGCGATGAAGATGTCACGCCGGATCCATAGGCGCTTTCGAAGAATAAAGAAAACCCAGCGAGCAGCATCAATACGGGATACAATGTCGTCCTTAATCTGCTCATTCCAAAGTGTATGCGACGAAAACGGAAATATTTGCGCCTAGTAAACCGGTTCCCTTCCCCATCTCCTCGTTTGGCTCTGCCGCTCTTCCTCCCGAAGCAAGGAGTCGTGTCACTTCGGTATTTGCCTCTCCTTCTGCCCAGTAACTTCAGTGTATAAGTTGCAGTTTAGGTTTGGTGTAACCAACGGGAAGTGAACCTGACTGATCGAGATGAAGAAGAATGTGATGCCAATGGTGCCATATATAGCATTGTTATCAGATTATGAATGAATGAAAATGTTGGCATTCTAGGTATTTGCGTTAATAAGAAAGAAAAATTTTGAGCACTGAATTAATTTCTTCATTATCCTGAGGTTTCGAACTCTTACAGAGGTGCATCGTCACATATAAGAAACAAAGCCGAGGAAAATTTTTACGAGGCCCGCTACCAATTAACGCGGAATTGTTATCCGAGAGCATTTATAAACCGATGCCTACGCGTTTGGTCCCGGAGGATCTAAACCGGCGAACCACTAAGAATACTGTACGCGCTGTAATATATTAAGGGTGTCTGAGCGCATCGCTACGAGACTAGGTGCTGGAATTGCACATCCCCCCCCAAAAGCGCATCAGGATAAAGAAAATAAAAGTCCGGTTTAATTCCAATAAACAATCTGGGGTAGCATATCGCATCCCATGCTTAAGCTATCCTTGTGAATACACAGGCCAAACTGAACGCATGCTTGGATCGCGCATACATAAGCATAAGCTGGCCGTACGAGAGGGAAACGAATTATCACAAAGTACAGCTCAGAACTTTGAAGCAGGCCATGACCTAAACTGCGCGGCCCTCAAGGTACATTCCCAAGGTGGATAAAAGACGAGCTGGGAGTTGATTGAAGCCTGGTCCACGGAAGGGAATTTAATCAGCAAATACATAGCATTTTTTCCGGCGTACAGATCCTTGAGCAGTCATGTGCAGTCATGTCTAGACGTTCGTCACAGTTAATTAGCGCATATCCTCTTTAATTACCCCATATCCGTTGCTGACGCCCTGACGAACATTGACATCACTGAAAATTGATAAGAGTACACCTACTATGATGAGCGCCTTTTTATTGCTGTCTATTTCCACTGCCGATAGACTCCTGTAAGAGTTCGAAAGCTCAGGATAATAAAAACACAAAAAAAATACGTGGTTTGTCTCGCATTTAATATTTATTCTGGAAAACAGTCTACATTTTATTACAATAGATTGCCTATTTTGGATGCAAGATAGACGTCCACAGTAAGATCAATAAAAAGTAACTCAGTCAAGGTGGTTAACTGTGAAACAGTTTTAAGACTCTGAAATAAAACAGATGTAGGAACCTCGTGTAGAACAAAATCTGCCACTAAAATTGCACTTTTAAAAATAATGTCGAGGCAATTTTTTGTCTGCCGGTGTGCAGAAATGCAAAAAAGGAAGTATTTTTATTTTTTCAAACCATAACACGTTTTTAGTACGGCATGAAGGCACGACACCATAAATGCCTTCCAAGAATGTATTTTGATAAATTTATTTTACGTTAACAAGACTTTTTTCGGCTTAAAGGGTTTCTAATCGATGCCCTTATTGAAAAAGTGTTGCTATATCGAAAAAAGAAGGATCCCCAAGTCACAAGTCAGGGAAGACGGAAACTGGTGCGAACAGCTTCTGCAGCCAATCCAATGAAGCGGGAGTATCGATTGACCAGGAGCTTATACGCTTATCAAGCAGCGAGTTGACCGATAGCTGGATAAAGGTCGATAATTTAGCGTGTGAGGTAGGCCTGGCAGAGCAAAGGCTGGGTGAATCACATGCAGTTGCGCTGAGCAGCAGACTTCGACAGCCCCCAGTTCTTGAAATATTTTTAAAGGCCAGCACTCGGATTCTCCCACTGTTTACGGTTGACACTCAGCTTTAGCTTTATTCCGCAAGGGACGTCAATAAATAAGGCAGTCAAACTATTTTCGCCAGACCTGCCTACCACGGTATACTTGCGCCAAAAGTGCAGGATCCAAGGAGGACGTTATTCAACTCAACAGTCCCCAGGCCGCTATTTTATTCCTCTCATTGACTTCAAGTGTCTTTAAGGCGTACTTCAAAGATACGAGAAAGTGTTTGCATGCGTCATGTCGCCTAATGCCAATAAGTGGCTTCAATTATCATAACGCCCTGTGTGCTTCACAGTGCTATCCTTCATTTATTTTCGACTGTTTATAAATTCCCGAAAACGTTACTTATAAGGGCAGTGCAGACGCGGCAAGAGTCAGACGCTTCCCCGTCCTATCATGGGGCCAGCGTTGCTCGTCACGCCCGGGTGACTGAGCGAGTTTTTGTGCCATTAGCGGGGCGACTGACAGCTGCGTAATCGCTTAATCTTCGTTCGCTCAACCCCTGTTCCCCTTCGAAAGACCTAGAGGAGGGAGAGAGAGAGATCGAGAAAGAGGGGAAGCATTCGCTGCTAGTTAAGCTATAAAACCATCACGCCTTCCTCCTCAATTTATCCTCTCTCTCTCTTGATAATCACTGGAGGACATTTCCTGCTCTCGAGTAGGTACGAAAAAATCGATTTTTTGTGTCACAAAAATGACACCTGGTTTTTGTGTGTTTGTCATCAAAAGTCCTGAGCTGGATGATTTTGTTGAACAGGCTGTGTGTATATGTGTACAAAATCTTTGGTGTCCGTCCTCCAGGGGAGCGGGGGCAGCCTAGGCTATAAAAAGTGTCTGCCGGCTGAAAAAAACCCTTGTAATCTTTCTCATTTTTCCCTTCTTTATTTGTAACCATTTTACCTTTCCTCTGTTCTTTTCTTCACTTCTGGCCTCAGTTCCCTCATTTAAATTGCTTAGTGATACAACTAACAAAAACATGCCTATATGAATGACGAATAAGAACTCTCCACTCTATGAGGTGCAAAGCCTTACTTATAATCCTCAAACTAAAAAAGAAAATCAATGAAAGTAAAATAATGAAAGAAAACTAAGCTAAAATAAACTATACTAAATAAACTCAACATTTATCTTAAACAATAATAAGACCAAAAACATAATAATGAACTTAAAAAGAAACTGAAAATTGAAATAAAATATAAATAAGCTAAATAAAGCAAACTACCTAAACTAAGACAAAGTAAACTATCAAAAAGTTTAACTCCAATTGCAAGCGTAGGTAGCTAACAATCCTAAAACTAAACCGAAATAAACTAAAATAACTGAACTAAAAAGAAATCTAAAACTAAAATTAAATTTAAAAAAGAATAGTAAACTAAAAACGGAACTAAGCAGAGACTGAAAATATACTGTAAATGGAATGTTTGTGGCGCGTTTTTATTGCTAAATATAAGATTATTCAAACAATTATGGAACCTTCAGTAAACTTCCAACCGGCAGCTGTTAGGAACACCCGCAGAGCCAGCGCAAACAGCCTAATGAATATTATAAGCCCGTATGCCTTCCGTTTTGCATCTAGGCAGCAACAGCAGCAGCTGTTGCTCAGCCAATTGTGATGGCCGGTCGGATATTTATAGGCCAGAAGGCGTTACTAGTTCCGAGCTATTTAGAGTCCCTTCTAAGCACTAAACTGCGACAAAGTGAAAAAACGCCTTTATTTTTGTTTTGTCAAGACAAGCCCCGTTGGAATTGGTTCGCAAATGAAACTCTTCAAACTAAATACAGCAATTGCTGGGCTTTGCGCTTGAACGGACAAAATACTCCATCGTCCACCACACTTTTTAAGCACAACGTTGACTCAGTACTTTTTACATTGATAGTAGTACTAGTAGTAGGAGGACGAGGAGTAGTAGCGGAAAAACACCAGTTTCATTGAGTATCCATGAACAGAGTCTTAGTTTTAAGAATGCTGATAATTACTGGTATACAAAACGGCTTCTGGCAAAGTTGAATGGTCGAAAAACAACGCTTCCAGGAATAAAGGACAGAGAGTGGAGTCCTGGGTGACCAACAGCCCTATCTTCAACCACTTAAGGTAACAAACGAGCCACTAGCAAAAAATATTTTTTCAATTGACGAGTTGCGCTCAGTTAACGAGTTGTCAGTGGTTGTGTATGAGCCTGTGTCCGCCGTTGATTTATGCTCCCAGAGCGTGGGTCCTCGGTCACCTGCAGCCAATCAATGAACTATTGCACTTAGATTGGTTACGTTTCCCAAGACGAGCTAAGTGCCGGAACAGATTCAACTCGTTAACAGAAGTGCCACCGTGTAGGGATATAGAGTAAGTTTGATAACCTTTACTTCGACGCATAGAATACAACCAGCTCAGAAGAGAGCGGCAGCAGCTGTCCCACCAGATGAACAACCAGCTGGTGTTGTTAGCTACTACGCAAAGAGCGTGGGTGCTAGTGAGTCAGGCCCCATTGCTACCAATCACTGAAGACCAAAATATCGGTTGGTGTCAACGCACTGAAGGCTGCCAAAGGTCGCGTATGCATTTTATCAGCAAGGGATTTTGGCCCCTGTGCCACTCTGAGTAGATCTTTATAATATGTTTATTATGCCAGTTTACAGGCATTTGTAAAGAGTTGATAATGCACCTCTTGGGCGCCTTCCAACACCCCGAAGACCCGAAAAAAACCTAAAACAAACTCCCTTTGTTGCAGCCAGTATTGGTTTTTTTTCAGGATTTTGTTTTGTCAATACTTGGCGAGAAAGGGAGATTGTTTAAAGTGAAAAAAACCTGCCTTCAAAGGTATGATACAAACGGAATAAATGTACAGATGTAAGCTGAGTTGACTCATCAGCAGGAGAAATGTTTCGTATCGTTTAAAAACATTAGTTCCAGACGGAGAGGGTTGGCACAAGAACACAGTGTTCTCAGTCTTCCTTCAATGGTTTTCGGCAAAAGTTGCACGCTATCGGCTGAAGGGTTAGCAGACTGCGGGCTGCTGCTTCAGCAGCATTATCTTCAGCATGAAGCCTGGCGGGGTTCAAAGTCCACGAACGCCATCACAGTGAAAGAGAGATTCCACCGAGTCAGCACCCACAATTCCTGAAAGTTGCCCTGAATGTAGAAAACTAGTTATAGCTCGCTTAAATATAGGGTAGTTTTGCTGGGTTTTAATACTTTTAGGCAGCTTATTCCAGATTGATATGGCATTTACTGAAAAGAATTGCCCGTACTTAACTGTACGTGCCATAGGAAGAAATAAAAATACGTCACGATGACTGGCGCGTCGAGAGTGCTAAAGCTGCCTTATTGTACTAAGGGGATTAAAGGTTTGACCATTCAAAAGTTTAAAGAGTAAACGTAGACCCTTCTGCAATCGAAGAAGCCATAGGGGATCCAGCTTTATAAGTTCGCACCTTTGTTGATAGGCTAAGTTACGGTATTCTGTAGTGAAAACGCTTCTTGTGAAGAAGTGCTGCACCGATTCTATTTTCTTCCGTTCACTAGTGCGCAGAAGATTGAATAGGGGCGAGCAGTATTCAAGACTAGGTCTCTTGTACATATTATAAAGGCTTGTTCTAACCTTGATAGTCTTAAAATTTCTTAGGATAAATCCGGTGGTTCGGCGTGCTTTCGAGACTATCAGGGCACAGTGCTCTAAAAAATTGAGACTATTAGCGTAGGATATGCCCAAATACTTGATAACTCCTGGGACATTTAGTCCGTGGCCGTCAATGCTGAATTCTAGTTGATAATCGTCGCCAACAACCATAACGGAACATTTGTGCCATGAAAGGTTGAGGCGCCATGTGCAAGACCACTGGCCGAAGGCCTGAAGATCCTTTTTTATCAGCTCGAGCACGATGTTGCGATTTGCCGGTTTATATCGATAAGCGACTTTTAAATCATCAGCGTACATGAAGGGTCTGCCATACTGAAAAGAATCTGAAACGTCGTTGACAAACAGGCAAAATAGGAGCGGACCCAGTAGACTACCCTGTATAACTCCACTCCTCACATGCGTGGGGTTGGAGATAACATTGGAAATTTTTACTCGTTGTGTGCGACCATCCAAATAGGAAGATATGAAGTTCAGAGGCTTGCTACCTGTTCCAAAGGAGGCCAGTTTCACATGACGCCGACACGTCATCGATTTGCCAATGCTGATATCTCATCTACGAGTTTATAGGGTCTTCAGTCTCCAATAAAGCAGGTGAGTGAACCTGCGTAGCCGGTTTGGTAGTGGGGTTAGATTTGAGGATTGACAAGCATATGTTTGCTTTTGATAAATTCTCGGCAGGAGTTTCCTTGGTTGTGGTCCTGGATGCAACAAGCCGCAGGCTGTTTTCATACGGTAAACGTGAAAAGGGGTTTTTTAAGTTGATAAAAACTGATTAACCAAAAAAAGGATTTTGAGAAAAATAAGAAAAAAAGTCGTAACATTTTGTCATATAATTTAATAAGGTGGCTAGAGGCCGACAGCTTTGGGCGCGTAAATCGAATAGAAGGCACGAAAAAAAATCGAGCTCGAATTGAGCTCGAATTGAGCACTAATCGCTGTCGACAAACTTGGAAATGTGGAGTTTTATTCCGAAAACATTCTTTGGCCCAAAACCCAGTAATTATGGATTTGATGAAGACTTTTTGTATTATAAAGCAGAAAGTTAGGGCTTTTTACTAAATATATCACAATCCCAAACTGAATCTAACACTTACCCTTACACTACCCCTAACCTTTATCCTAACCCTAACCCTAAACCCCAACCCTAACCCTCAACCTTACCCTAAACCTAAAAGTTACCCAATCCCTAACCCCTAACCCTTATCTTTACCCTCACCCTAACGCCTAACCCTAACCTTTAAGCTAACACTAGCCCTTACCGTAACCTCTGACCCTAACCATAACCCTAATCCCTAACTCTTACCCTAATCGTTCTCAAAACCTTGCACGAAAGCAGTTTTTGGCATGCTTCGGGCCAGAGGTAAACTAGCGCGCGAGACAAGACCATCCACGCCGTTGCCTACCTTCGTGCGGTTCAACCAATCACCAGCTAGGCTGCCGAGACAACGAGAGCTTTCGGTGGCCGCGCGGGTTTACTGCCACTAGAGCACACTTGGGATTCTGCTCCGAGCGAGGCGGACGCAAGCAGCGTCATTAGCCGCCGTTACGATTCCATGCTCTCACCCAGCTCTCACGGTTGCCAGTCCGAGTGGCAAATTTGTTATAATTCTTCTTTACACAATATATCGTTCCTAACACTCTGGTTTTCCCAAGGCTTCTCTTTTCTCCTAAGGAACCAGGCCTTGAAGATCGCAACCATTAGGGTTAAACCTCAATAGGCTTAACACAAAGCGATAGGTTCGAATCCAACTGAGGCTGCTGAGTTTTTCATAGTTTGGTCAGATGACTTATTTAATCAGTTAACAACCTTCTAACATGCAAAATTGTTACTCCTACCCAGGCTAAGCCTTATAACATTACACCTACCTTAAGGCACGTACATTATGTATTATTATTTGAAAATAAGCAAAATTATGCATAAATTATTAAAATAAACGACAAGAATTAGCATATATTTTAGGTGTACACAACGCGAAACAGTTAATCTGGGAGTACCGAATAGGCGGGGGTTCACTCTATCGGCATAACGAATGCTGGGGACATAATGCTGAGCCGAATGCTACAAGGCTGTGTCATGCAGTCACATAGACTGGGTGAAACACGTGTCTGGGCTTTTAACTGATGCAGTTACTGGCGGGTGTGGTAAATTAATCAATGTGGTTATGAGTAGGACAGAATGGTTGGCAGCTTTCGATGTCTGCAGAGACAGCCAAGTGTAAGAGACATAAGAAGTTGGCACTCACCCCAGCAAAAATCTAATTAGTCGACATATCTTAGGAGATGGTCCCGCCGAGCAGCGTGACGTCAACAGAAGAAAGCGCGAACGATAAAATATGATGAAAACTGGCACGTATAATCTTAGTGCCAGCCTTTGCAATACACTAAGCCCCACCAGGTGAGATATCAGGTTTTTGGGGGGACCTAATATGTTACGCACTCAGAGGTTCGACAAATGGGGTGGGACGAAGCACATCGTGTTATTGCAGCAGGCTTCATCGTAGTCTGAGCAGAATGAGGCCAAGTAGTTTACTGACATCTAGCATTGGACTGCCTGGTCAGCAACAGTACTGTGGGAGGATGTTACAGATGGGGAAATACTAAGAAAATGGTATGGTATGGGAAATTCCATACTTATGAACATAAGCGAACATGCAAGTTCCAGGAAGCAGTTTTAAGAGAAAAAGGAATTCTATATTTTGGATTGCAAAATCCCAAACTTTCAGCAAAAACTGGCTCCATTCCGGGAGAGCGAAAGATAAGATAAATAAGGGGTCATGTTAAGATGTCAAAGGTAAATGGTCATGTAATACTCACAATTCAAAATAAACACGATATCCACATGAACTATGGAAACAGATCAGCTTTCAACTTCTCAATTTCCGCTTCTTCACAGGTGAGGTAGCGTGCTAAAAATGGGAGTACCGAGTGTTGATATGCTGAAAAGTAGATGCGGTCAGAGGCAGGGTGATTTTATTTTCCTGACGTTTCGGATTCTGTCGAGACTCCTTAGTCATAGATAACCGTAGGATAGTGCCAGACGTGCACAGGTGGGGCTGATACATGCACAAATTGCCCAGTATTTATAGTCTTTAGTGGTCATCTGCATGCGTACTATAATTATCAGCTCCTGTAACCACCGCTTGACGATTTGACACTTCGCTTTCGACTCATTAATTGCCGTGATTTCGTTTTACGTGTCGGATGCGGGCTTGATAACTTAATTAGCCAAAACATTCAAAAAAACGAAGAATAAACCAAAAAAATGTGTCAATACGAGCAAACATGCGAGTCTTAGGAAGTAATACAGAAGTTTTCGATGCTAGTATTTCGTATCATGGATCCACGACAGATTTTGAATTGGCAGGCGAATAAATGTCTTCTCCCAGTGGTTACATTTACTTCTCGAAAAGATCTGTATGTAAATCTGGACAGAAGCAAAAACTTCCGCTCTGATGATACAAGATGTATTTTCCTCCGGTCCCTGGTTAACAAAGAAGTATTTTTTATTAGCCAGAAATTAGCAAAAGTCTGATATCTTCGTAGTCGTGTGCCAGCCTTAAAAACCAGCTTATACATTTTACGACCGCCAACTGAAACTTATAATCTGATTTTTTTCCGGATCTCTCTTATGCCAGTGAGATTTTGCAGTACATAGATGCCCAGAAAATATATTTTCGCGTACTTCTGATAGCTGGAGGTATAATGTAACGGCGCCCATAAAGGTCTCAGAATTCCCATTGGTCGGAAGGAAGGTAGAATGGTGGCCGATCCAGCGCTAGCGCGTTTAAACTAATTTCGCCGAGCTAATTCAGCTGCAACAACTACTCGTTAATATGAGCATAAATGCATATCGTTTCCTAGAGAACTTTTTCGGTAAATCTTTTTCATTTGTAAGTACAAAATGCAGCAAATATAAGCATATTTTTCAACCATGTAAGCCAGAGACTCGGTGTTTCGTCATAGAGTTTGCATAAAAGAAGGAGAGAGGGAAAAAGAAAATGAAGGAGGTAGCAGCTTTGCTAGCCCTTCTCAATGAAAGCTGTCTTTAGCACATGCATAAACGGCTGTCACGGATAACAGCAACGGTCACAACGGCTTTCCGGAGACGACTTACGCAGCAATACAGCGGTTAGTAATAGAGATAAAAACACCTTAACAGTAAAGGCCAGGGAAACTGGATTGAGAATCCCTGGTTCATTGACTGTCGTCAGCCAGTTATATGCACCACAGTTAATTCATAATGCAAACAAAATTACAGAAAAGTGTATAAGGCAAGCGTGCAAATCCTATTTTGACGCCCCCTTCCCCACCTGAAATGATTTCCATTCAGATGGTTATATGGGGACGGATACTTCAGTATTTTGATACCTTTGCCATCTTGAAGGCTAATTTGGAGCAGATAATCTGCAGATCTTACCATGTTTCCTCTTTCTATAGGCTCCATTTGCGCATTTCGGAAAGTACTGGACCAGAGAGCATTAGACGAGGGAGGATATACGCATCTGTTTCTGACCGACAAATCAACACTTGAAGAAAACTCGACTGACGATGGATGAGTATTGCTGTGAATGAGTTGCCTTCTTCCTCCCAGCACCACGTAATCGTAGGTCTTGACCTGCGTCTATGGCAGCCAATCACAGGCGCTTGCAAACGGCTATTGGCCAAACAACTAATCAAACGGCCAGTGACGCAGTGCCGTATGACCTTTAATGCATTTACGCGCATGTCGCGTAAGCGGACACGCGCGCGTGGCGAAGGGCCTTTCACGCGTCGGGGATCTCCCATCACCACTGAGTTTCTGTACGGAACTGGATGTGCTGATCATACACGATAGTTCAACCATCGTGTTCGAAGATATCCACTACGGGCTTCAACGAACTGAAGCACGCGATGACTGCAGCCAAATAATAATGAAAACCGGTCTATCCCATTTTCTGACCACTCCCACACCTAATTCCGGTTGGCAAAATAGAGGTAAAAAGGCCGCAAAAAATAGTGCAGGGGGCGCATACGGCTGGTGCGACAAACACTTAACATGCGTAGCAGACAGCACGTCTCGTTAGGTATGCTCCCGACAGGCAGCGCCATAAAGGCCACATTAAGAAGGAGCCATCGCATTTGACTCTCAGTCCGCCGACAGCCACACCACACAACAAGATACATAAGACCGACTGCGGTGTCCGCCAGCTGGCAACCTTCAAAGCTACGGCTTTTAACGCACCACGCTAGATTCAGGCGCGTCGAATAAATTATAGTGAGGAATCCTCATTATAATGAGGAAAGAAGTGCGCCGAAGGTCATCCCCACTTCCTCCCCCACCACGGCATTAGACAACCGTCTAACTGTTGGCCACCTTAGTTGGGATGGGCGCAACGCTAAAAGAAAAACAGATCTCCTATCTGTGCTAATTATAGTGCTCAAGGCACAAGCACAACTTAGACCCCTTAGAGAACCACCGGCTATTGAAGTCCAGCGTAGTCTATTACAACATGAGTACAGCAAATAAGCTGCATGGTATAGAAACTGCGCAAAAATGTGTCGATTTTTACGCAAACTTAAAATACGCATGACAGATGCAATGCATTCGTTTGCTCCGAATAACTGGTTGATTCAACTACAATGGCTTCTTCGCCATGTGGGATTTCGGACAAACTTTTATTTTTATTCCTGCTATCTCATGAAATGTTAACCATAATTCTGAAATATTTGTTCTTCGGTTTGGAAAAATATTATTTAGGTAGGTTCTGGTACAGTCTGATCTAAATATATTTCACTCATGGTATGATAACCTTTTTCGATCGATATTCTTACCAATCACCTAAACAAATGAGACCGCGAAAAATGGCTACTTAGACAGCGTGCTTTTCTATCATTGATACTCGGTGCCGTTATAAATGCAGAGATATGTCATTGAAAAAATTCAAGGAACTAGTACTTCTGGTACCTATCTGGACACAAATTGTGTCTTTTTCAAAGCTTTGCTTGAAACAAGTGCATCTAAAGTTCTGAAAAAACGTTTATAATCATGAGATTCTTAAGAGTTGAATGATCACACATAAAGCACAGTATCTGTTCATTTATTGTTGCTCCCCAGAAAGCGAACAACGTGGTTTATATGCGCTATATAATATTATGGGCACTGTATAGCATCTTCTTTAGATCTTGCAAAAACGAATGGGTCTTCTCATACAGAAAGTCTACAACATTAGATTTTATGACCCTGAATGTAAGGCGGGTCTGTTTCCAAAGTATTTGGCCAATGGAAGACTTTTGTAAAGCCAAAGATACAATTTCATACACATTTTCTATAACATATTTGCTTGTATTACGTCAAGGAAAATCAATGCGGAAAATGGCTTATAGTTTTTTATATTTACCATCACGAAAAAAAAGGCCAAAGCAGGAAGTAATGATAATTTATCGTATCATTTTGTTAAATTATATCGATTAATTAAAAATAAATTTTCCCATATAACATTTTATATGGCAAAATTCTGGGTTTACTATTTTCCGTAATCGTACCTGCGATATACTTTTACCGAAAAATATCAGCTATTCATGCAGTCATTTTTTACGTGATATATTGATTTTTCCGAACAATTAGCTAATTAAAAATTTTTATTCTGACGTAACTGAAATATTTGGAGGCAAGAGCATGGTCACTTATTTTGTAATCCTACTTTAAGTATTTTTTTCGGATCAACAACACATTTCAGAATTTCAAATGATATTTAACGAGGTAGCATATCTACTGGTTCATGTGCACGTATCGGCATCTTCAAGTGCAGATGGAGGTTTTAAGCCTGTCAGGTAGCATACCAGCGTTTTCTGACAGTTTGGACATCGGATGTTGATCGAGTTTTCTGTGCTGCCATTCTTCCACATTATGAACAATGTTACTAGCGCACACATTGCCACTGGTCTGTCCTTTAAATTCACACTGCATACTAAAGGTGACCTACTAATGTACCGACTGAAAAGGCTGGGCAGTCTTTTAAGTGACCCTACCGATCCAGCCTTGGTGATTTATTTTCCGAAGGTAATCTTGGGCCAGGCTTTAAGAGGAGGGTGGGGTGTAGTATTTTTAACCACGAATCCAGGAAATTGTTTAAAAAAACATCACTTGAAATGTCCACGAGTTTGTACAAAGAAGTGGAAACCCTTGGATATACGGAAAGTATGAGCCAGTGGTTGTTAATGCACCGGCAACAAGGCCAAATAAAAAAACCCGCACGAGGATGTTACTGTGTGGTAGCCCCTTTTTTAATTTTTATTTCTGAAAAGGAAAGTCTACTTTGGGGAAACTGGAATCCCTTATGCGTTAATTTTCGAGGCTGATTCCCCATATCTTCTTCAGACTATGGGATACGTACATTCTTCCTGTACATACCCCATAGTCTGACGAAAAGCTGGGGAACCGGCCTCGAAAATAACGCATTAAAACTTAAGTTCCCCAACGAAGCCTTTCCCTTCTCAGTTGCATGTCTTGGGATGCTGGTATTTAAACACTTTTATTTCTAAATAACTTCCTATACATATTTTATTTTTGGCGCATTTCCTGAACCAGCTTTTATTTCTAATTCTGTGAAATCTTGCATTAACTGTTACGCGCAAAACTTCAACTGGTGTAATTTATGGTATCAACAACTGAGGTTTGTCCCAATGCCTTTGATGTTCGGTTGTCGGGGTGGCCAGCTTACTTCATTATAGCATGACTTTTAGGCTTGATTCATCTTGATTTGTGATTAGCGCGAGATCTTAGTATCGATCTTCGTTACTAGCTAAAGTGGTGACCTCGGCGCGATCTTAACACGCAACTATTAGAAATAACTAAGCTTGATCATTACAGATATCTTCCATCGATTTCAGCTGACCCTTTTCTTTGTGATCTGATGTAACCATGCATTTATTTACCGACATCTTCGCATTTAGACCGATGGCGATCGTCAACCACGTTTAGCCCATCAAAAGACAATTTTTCATGCTCTGTTGCACAAAGGGGAATCGAGCACGGCAGTTGCTTTTCCCTCGTCTTCTTTGAAGGAAGTTGACAGCGAACCAAATCCAAAATTACATTAATGGTGTTATTTATGGTTCCGGTCCCAGCAGCTGCCGTATTTTGCCATGTAAGAGTTATGGGAACAATAGAAGCTAAAAATAGCATCTAGGAAAGCAGGAATGAAGTCCAGCAGTGAGGGGAATCGAGGGAGGCCGAAGAAAGGTATACTGCGGATATTCGTCATAGGAATGCCCACGGAATGCCCTCATATCTCCTGCAGAATATGCCTAAAGGGTAAAAAGAAAGAATTAATCATTTCTGGCGTTTTATTTATCTTTTTCTAACCAGGAATTTGTTTTACCTGTTACGAATCACTATGTTTCTGCTGACAGAACTCGAGAATGAATTTCAAGGCACAACGAGATGATTATTTACCGAAAATAGTTTGTGCGTCTGGATGAGAAAGAATGGTTTTCGAGCACCGGATCAATTTTTAACTGTCCTGAGCTTTCGGGTTCTTGCTCGAGTCAATAATCGGAGATAAAAGCGTCCTCTCTCTCCTCCCAATGACGCTTGATTGGCTCCTGCCCCCGATAACTGCTGCTTGTCTTTCGTGGACGCTTTTATCACCGCAAATGGAATCCGCAAGTACCCAAAAGCTCAAGGCAATAAACAAATTGATCCGGTGCTCGATTACACTTATTCTTCATCTATGCAAATGGCTGGAACGCGAATGTGTTCGTTCGTTTGCGACCTTCTCCAACATGTTTAATGCACCCGATTGCAACTGAAAGGAAGTCGTGTCAGTGGCTGAATATTTAGGTTGTTGAACTTCTAACTAACAGGTCACGAGTTCAACCTTTGGTGCTTCAAAATCAACAGTTTTGCATGGCTGACTGATAACAGCTGTGAAACTAGAAATGCCATACCAGTCAGCATTTTATTTGCTGTTAAGACAGGTCCAATACGCGATAAATCAACCAAAGTTAGGCGTAGATTGACACAAGCGCTTATACTCAGTTCAACGGGTATAAGTCAACACTGAGCCTAATCGGATTGGATAGCCCAGTAGGCAGCCATTCGATAGTGATAGGTAGTCCATAGTTAGGACAGTTTGGGACCTTATCCGAGTGAAAAGGTGAACTCATACAATTAGGTTTCTCCCGAAACTATAATCTCCTTGCAGTTAAGCCAGTCAGGTACTGATATTTTTGACGAAGATATCGCATTACCCAAGCATTGTGGAGATAAATGTTTATGAACGTTGAATTTATCTACCGCTGCTGCCCATTAACGAAAGTTGAAAATTTGAGTGACGAAAAACGGATATTTACGAATAGGAAGGATAGCGGAGTGCGAGACAGTTTTTAGAGTAAGATTTTTAACAGAGACACTTACTTGTACTTGTACTTGTAACGGCATTCACCTCGGGCGGGTTAAGCCGGCATCAGTTTTGACGTTGACTGCATCATGAATCACAGCTGTCCACGCACGTCGATATTGCGCCTGTTCACACGAGAGCACCATCCATTCACGGTTCGACTGGCGTAGGCCGTAGACGCATGGGCCGGAAACGGACGCCAGATCCTGCTTTACCGTTGCTGTCCAAGTTTTCAGCTGCCCGCCGCAACGTTTGTGCCAGGTGGGGGGAGGCGTCGCCACAAGCAGGTCACGAATCAGCTCACCATCATCACGCCGGGACGCATGCCCGAACCACTGAAGTCGTCTCTGAAACAGGAGTGGAGGAAGAGCGTCCAGGTGACAGCGCCAGCGGAGATCGGAGTAGCGAATTCGGTCCACCCGACGGTGACGAAGGATGCGGCGTAGGCAGTCATTGTCAAACACCTCAAGGCGCCTCATGTCCTCAACACGCATAGGCCATGTCTCTCCGCCATAGAGTAGGAAAGATCGAACCACTGCTTGGTAAACATGGGACTTTGTGCGGAGATATATTACCCTTCTATTCCATAGAGGAGCCCACAAACGGTAGAAGGCAGATCGGGCACGGTGGACGCGTTATACAACCTCGTCGACACCTTGACCCGTTTCCGTGACCAAAGAGCCTAAGTATCTAAACGAGTCGACCACTTCGAGAGGAGCGCCGTCGAGAACAATAGGAGTGACAGATGTAGGGGCCACACAGGAGAGCATGACTTGGGTCTTAGTCGCGTTTAGGCGTAATCCGATGGATCGGGCACGCTCATTGACCTTGTCCAACGCCTGCTGAACTGCAATAGAGTTGTCGCCGAAGAGGACGAAGTCATCAGCATACGCCAAGTCAGTCACCCATTTCGAGTGATCAAACTGCTCTCCCGGGAAGTCATCCAGTGCTTTGGTCATGATCCAGTCCACCGCATAGTTGAACAGGGTTGGTAAAAGAGCACAACCTTGGCAGACGCCCGTTCTGACGCTAAAGGCTTCCGTGTCACCGTTCTGCGTCGTCACCCGTGTGGAAGTGCCACGATAGTATGCCTGCATGAGATAGAGAAGCTTAGGTGGTAGGCCGTCTGTCCTCATTATGTTCCACAGCGAACTGCGATCACCAGAGTCAAATGCGGCAGCAAAGTCAATGAAGCATAGAACAGTGGGTTGTTTGTGACCCCATCTCAGTTCCACCACACGCCGGAGATTGAAGATCTGGTCGGTGCAGCCACGACCTGGTCGAAATCCACTCTGGTTTGGGCGGGTGCGCTATCTCTCGCAGTTAGGAAACGTTTGAGAAGAAAAAACGTGTATTTTTTTGCCGCTACATCAATAAGTCTAATGCCTCTGTAATATCTGCACACTCCTCTGTCGTCTTTTTTAAACAAAGGGAGGATCACTGCTTTTCTCCAGTCAGAGGGCACAAATTCGCTGTCCCATATATTTGCAAATATTTGTTGTAGCCAGGGCACAATAACCTTGGGTGCACATTTAAAGAGCTCCGGCGGGAGGTAATCCTCACCAGGTGCCTTGTTGTTGCGTAGCCTCAAGAGAATGGAGACAACGTCCTCTACACTGGGTGGCTCTTTGCTGCACTCATACAGATGGTGAGGATCGTCCGCATTGGGCGACAGGTCAGAAATCACAGGGGGATCATGGTTAAGGTGGTCACAGAAATGCTCGCGCCATCTCTCTAGCCGGTCATCGATCTTAGTGATGACAGCACCGTTGTGATTCAGTAAAGTCTCCGTGGTGTTCCCTGAACCTCTGATGGCCTGCTTTAAGAGTCGGTAGAGCTTGTGGGTGTCACCTCTGGTAGCTGCTCGCTCCGTTTCCGTGGCAACGTCGCTCCAGTAGGCGTTCCTATCGGCCCTTGTCGTTTATCGCCGCAGCTTTCTGTAAGTGGGGGAGCCAGTGAGTCTGGCTCGGCCGGCCTCCTCAGCTAAGTCAAGCGTGGGTCTAGTGATCCAGTCGCGATGTCGCCGTCGGCTTTTGCCCAGATGGGTGTATGCCAGCTCTGACATCGCCGCCTTCAGGGACTGCCACGCGGGCTCTGGGTCCGCTCGGGCGTCAGGGTACAGACCGTCGAAACGGTTATGGAATGCTAAGTGGAAGGCGTCACCATCAGACGACTTCAGCTTTGCGACATTGATCCACTGTGGTCGAGGAGGTTTGTGAATAGCTTTCAAACGCAAGGGAAGAGTTGCCCGTTGTGGGACATGGTCCGATTCATGAGCGTTTCCTGTATCAGCACCGAGGTAGGCTCGACAATCCAAGACCAAGCTGGCCCAGCGTGCTCGGACAAGGATGTGATCTATTTGGGCCTGGGTATGCCCGTCTTTTGAGTACCAAGTGACAAGGTGGTGGCGCGGATGATCAAAACGGTTGCTTGACACAGCGAGGCGGTTAGACGATGCGAAGTTGACAAGGCGCTCACCGTTGGCACACTGCGCTCCGACAGCAAATTTGCCTACCACATGACGGGTTCCAGCGTCAAACACACCTGGTCGGGCGTGCCAATCAATAGCAATGACGAATAGATCGCTTCTTGCGATGCGGTCAACTGTTCGCTGGAGGTCGCCGTAGAAGTCATCTTTTACGCTGTCATCAGCAGCCAGAGTAGGCGCATATACCGAGATGATGGAAACGTTGACTGGGGCACATTTCAAACGAATCCAAGTGATCCGCAGTGAGACAGCCTCCCACTCTAACAACTCGAGCGAAATTCATCGGCCAAAGCTATAGCGACACCATACAGTCCAGAGTTGTCGGAGACACCATTGTGGTAGAGATGGTATGCAGAGTTAGCTCCTGGTACTTGTAGCAGTTTGTAGCCAGTGCCAGGTAGGCGGACCTCAGAGAGACACGCCACACCTACACGGTATTCAAAAAGGGATTTGGCTGTTAACAATTGGGCGCCGTCATCCCTCAGAGTTTGAACATTCCAGCCTGCAATTCGCAATCCGGCATGAGCTCGCAGATTTAACACCCGTCTTGCGATGCCGAGAGGATGGGGCACGTCGGTTCCCGCGGACGCCGTAGCAGAGATCGGATGTTGCGCATAGTTGTGATTCATGAAAGTGTAGAAAGTCAAGAAAGTCAATTCCGTGTTTCCTGGAGAAAAAGGGAATTGGCGCTAGTCCCCGGTCTTACAGAGACACGGATGACTTTGCTTGAAATTCAGTTGTACAGGTGAAGATCTCTGTTTCTGTCTCTGCATCAGTAACATAATCAAACTAAAAGAACGGCTACACGACAGATATGATCCAGAGTGCAGTCATCAGATGACAAAGGATGAATTTTTTTCTCTGCAACTGCAAACCTTTTCAGTGAACAATATGTCAGAGTTGACTAGTAAAGGAAAAACTCTTGACTGTCAAGATGACAGGCTAAACATCATTTTTGTTTACCGTGTCAAACAATGGAGGGGGATGCACGCAACTAGCTGAGGACCGGCAGGAAAAGCGCCAAAATCGCAACGGTACTAAGCAGAGTGGCCTTAGCATTGTTTAACAGAACACATTAAACATTTAGAGGAAAGAGAGAACCATGCCCTGTTATTCGATTATTAAAAATCACACCCCAGCATTAGCATGTTATTTACTGAAAATGCAAGCGGCTGCTAAGGGAATACAGAAATATAAATTTTTGAAGGCGAACAACGTCGTTGGGAGTAAACAGGGAACTCTTCTGACACCGAACTTAACCAAATTTAACTTGTTCATCTGCTCAAATTTTTTTTCGAAAAGGGTTACCGAAACCCTACTGTTTGTCGACAGAAAGACTGATGAGTATACTGTTCCAATAAGGCGCCCAAGCCAACAACCCGACGAAAATTAAGAACGTGTCCGAAGTTGTTGAAGGATGCTTGAGAAAGCACCAAATCCAAGGTACGCATAAATCAACCATTATACTGCGAAGCCAGCTGGTTCACTCTATGAATAGAATCGGCTATATAGATAAAAAAAGGTCATTCACAAGATTTCTTGCGGCAGTTGCAATGCCGAATATTATGATCAAACTGGAGAAGCGGCCTCTACACATCTACAGAAACACCGGTTGGCAGTAAAAAGGTGTGTCCACTTGTCTCAACTGGTTGTGCATATACTGGTTATTAGGCGTGCATTTGCATGGAGCCAAAGTTGATTTGCTGGTTTCTGTCCACTTGAGAAAGGCCGCGAATTTCTGGAGAAAATTCATGCCGATGGCACATGCATTAGTCAACACACCAAATTGGATTTCAAAGAAAAATGAAAATGTTGCCTGCCAATCGGAATAAGATGGTAACCCACAGCTATTGACAGAACCGCTGTAGGCCTTATCGAGTTTTTCAGGAACATTTAAAACTTTAACTCTTTTGCGTATTGATTGCAAGCCTAACGATGACCTTGAAAACTGACGACGGAATATTACATATACTTAAGTGTTTTCTGTCGGTTGGAGTGACTAACATTCAGAATGAGCACTGACGAGGAAGAAAGGAATTTGAACCAACTACGTATCACCAGCTCAGTGCCTACAAGCTAGGATAAAGACATATTAAAGTTTAAGAGGTGTAGTGGTTTACAGATTATGTGATAATAGATTATACGGCCGTACGTGAGTTAAAATTTACTCCCGAGTGTTTATTATTGATCAGCTGATAGTGCCTGCAGGTAGTTTTCAAAGTATTTTATGATTCATTATCTCATCATAATGCACAGGTTTATCCCCAATAGTAACAAGAATTAGTATGGTACGGTAGTATTAAAAAGACATTTAAAAATGATTAAGATAAATACCACAGCAGTGAATACACTTACAGTAGACGCCGTTGACCATGCAATATTTCGACATATGCAAAAGACTAATAGTATTTCGATAATCAGAATTGACCCTGGTTGTGATACTGATCATTATATGGTCTATTCTGAAGTAATTTCAGTCAGGATAGGATACTGGCTTTTTAACGAGCTTCGTTCCGACCACTAGAAAAGCGTTTCGACCGTAAAAACTGACTTCTTAAGTAGCATGCCTTTTTAGCATTGATTTCCACTGCCTTAAAAAATTTACATATATTTTATTGAAAACATAGACAAAAAAATATTTTTTTACATGTTTGATAGCAAATTACGCCTTCTTTAAATTTTATACTCAAAGGAAAGGTAGCTTTCGGTTTAAAAAACTTGCTCAATTGCCGAATAATTTTCTAATCATGTGACTGCTATACTCGAATTCAAGATTTAGAAACTGCGCACTGTTTACATCTTGTTTAAGGACAATTACGTTTTCACCTTCACTTTGAGGAAGAAGTTACATAGTTATCATTCAATACTAAAATACATGTGGAACATTTTTTGCAGTTACGGGAGCGTTAATAAATTGACAGAAAAAAACGTTTTATGAATAAACGCCTCACAATTGTAAAGAAGCTCATAATTAGCAACAAGGAAAAAATTGTGCTCGATAATATCACACGTGTACCGAAGTACACTTTTACAATACAAGCGCGATGCCCTTTCAAGGCCAGAAAACGGGAAGAGAACTATAAAATACAGGTCAAACTGAACAACGTTTAGCTTATGTGGTTGCCGCTTGCAGCAATAGCTTTGACTTCTTTGGATTGGAAATTTGGGTAAGATCTTTTCGACTAAACCGTGAACCGAGACCTGACTTCATTCCTTACCCCCACGGCTGCTGTGCGCTCAGAAATCCGCGTCAAGCGTAAGGTTTCCTACGTAATTTCTTTTTCCTTAACTGCAGCAGATCTGGTAAAAGTGGCATACATTTCCAAAGCAGAGGCGGACGAACAGATACTATCGCTCCAAAATTCGTTAAACGACGACAATATCAACAATTCGGTAATTATTCTTGATATGTTCATTCAATATATCTCCCAGTTATTGGTCATTAAAATAAATTCGAGTGTAAACCCTAGGTATCAAAAAATATCGCACTTTTTTCTAGCGATTATGCCTCGCATTTTCAACTGCCATTTAGAAATAGCTTTTCGCTTTAATTATATGCAAAAATTTAATTTTAGTTAATTGGCGTACAATTTGTAAAAACCAGATCGTATGAAACGGCGTCCGGTTGTTGGATTCCTAGTTTTGTTTCCGATGATGGTATCGCGTGCTGACGGACTCAATCAAAGGCGGTAAAAATTGCTTCAAAGAGTCAAAATTGACATTCATATGAGTTAAAAGAGTCTATTGGCCAGCGAATTAATTCTGTGTACTTTCGAATCTCGCTTAAGTAGTGATCAAAATGCGAAGTAAATAAGGAAGGGTATAGGACAAAACGTGTGACTGCTATAATGGCAAACCGCCTGGGGATTCAAATTTTGGCCTTCTTACTATCATTGCCTGTAGGTATTTCTTTTGTAGAAAAATGCTACTAAAGGCAAAGTTCGGAGATTTTAACAGTCATTCGAAGAGCAGACAAAGTAACATTTCATGCAAAACGTGGAAGAGAACGGTAGCAGAGCGAAGTGTCGCCGATAGAAGCGAAAAACCGAGTTTTAGACAGTAGTTCCTAAAATGAGATTCGATCACTGGAACTGGATGTTTGTGTTGTAAATGTTGCTCGAGCTGAGATATCTTCGTCTTTTTACGCTATGTGTAAGCCCCGAGGAAGAACTCAACAAAAAGAGCGCAAAAGTGAAAGTCCTTGAGCGTGCTTAGTATAAAATATAAAGGGTACACAAACGCGTGTACAACCATGTCCATCGGACCAATCAGCTTTTGTCCTCGAGCGAGTAGCAACATTTTCGGGTAGTAACTCATCTGTCTGGCTTTTCAATATCCTAGCCTGGCTGCAAATATAAATTTCAATTATTTATTGATTGCCACTTAACCCGCGACGCGTGTATGCGGATCGATAGCCTGGCATCCGCGCGCCCGATGCCTGCCTGTCTGCACCCCTGTCTATTCGGGTGGCTCTTAACAGTTTGTTCAGGTGTGGACAAACTTGCAGTTAGCGCAAGAAGTATAATCAAAAACGACTAATGCGGACCTGTTGGTTACGCTATATACAGTGGGGTATAAGCCCATTTGTCGCGATAACTAAATGCTACACACTTCACTTAACTGTACAATCCATTCCAAAAAATTTCCTTTTTATGCAGTATATGCTTATGAATAATTTTAACGGACTAAATGTTCATAAATTTGAACTGAAATCTATGGTACCTTCTATTTATCAGATCATTAGATTTTTGGATATTGTAAATTAATTTTTCACAACCGTAGTGTTTTTTTATATCAAGATAGTGAGCTTAACTCTAGAGTAACTAAGGGAAAATGATTTTAATCTATGTAAATCAAATGAAGCAACGGACAAACAATCCCTTTGGTTTAGAAACCCAAAAAAGTTTTGTCGATGTGACGAATTCGGATTTTTAAAACTATGTACGTTGATGTTCTAAAATAGAGTAATAATACCTATAAAAATGTTTTATTCAAGCGTCTTAACATTTGTTTTACTGTTTGCGAATACTCCTATGCGTTATAACGGATCAGCCCCTGATGGAAAGGTATATTAAATATGAGGCATATGGTAACATAATTTTCTTATAGAACAGTTTGCCCTTATGCGCAACTGAGAAACGAATCTTACAGGATATTAGCAGTTTGTGCAGCAAATAAATTATCCTAAGTTTAAGGGGAACAAGAAATCCGGTGTAATTTCGTAGGAGTTAACTTTAATCTTACCTCGAAAAGATGGGGATGTACGCAGGAATCTGTCAGCACTTTGGCAAGAGCTAACTGAGAAGTAAAATGTATGTAATTGAGTTAATGCATATTTATTGCCGAGTTGCGTTGTCGGTGTTAACTTTTCTCGGCGATGAGGTTTCCTGCTTGTGTGAGTCTACAAATAGGACCGAAAAAACTATCTACATTAGCAAGGATGTTAAACTGCTTAATTATTTCATGAAAGGTTTCTAAACAATCTATATTTTTCAAAAGTTACGATAAAATCAGAGAACAAATTTTGCAGTAAATTCTTGATGCCTTAAAATTTCAAGCAAAATTCTGAAAGATGTTTAAGATTCGAAGCAATTATTTAAAGCGTTTGTAATATGGAATTTCGTGCAGTCAAATCTTAAGAGATTGCAGCCACTTTTGAAGAAGTTTCCTTCAAGCTCCTTGCAAAAACGTACTCTGTAGAAAATGGCTGCTTACATAAGGCACACTTGCCTCAATGATTTTCGATACTTCTATAAATTCGAGCATATTTCGTAGAATGTCTGTAGGAAAATGTTGATTTTTTGTAGTGGTTCGGTGTAAGAAAAGAGTCCCTTGACATTTTAGAAGCTTTCTAAACCATGCCGGCCGTTTCATTCGAGTAAAAGGTTTCCAAACCACATGATAAATACATATTTTTGGGGAAAATCACACAGTTATGAGCGGATGTAGATTATCATGTGTGGTTTACAGGCAACGCTAATAAATTGATAGGCGCGATGTATCATTTTTTTAGTTTGGCTTGTTTAAGAAAAATGTAGGTTTGAACCTTTGAACTCTCTACTTGCGTACATGCGATTTGTGATATCAAAGCTATAATTCATCAGTTTATTGGCGATGTCAACTGACACGCGTCAATGAGGTGGAAGGATGGTGCAAAAGAGTAAACAGTGTTAAAAGTGCCTTGGGATTTATAAGGACAGAAACTGGCGCTTTTGATGGGGAGGGGGTACTATGGAAGGTTAAACAGTGGAGGGCATCGCAGAGGTTAGGGAATCACTACCGAAGTGTGCTGACCTTTTGAAATCCCGTAATTAAGCATTTTCTTAAAACCCAAATGTGCCTTTCTTCAGGTAGTTCTTTGATTAATGAGAACAAAGATAAATATATCCGTGGATGTTTTTTAAATGTTTGAATTTACACGTTCGTCGAAAACGAATGAAAAAACTTTATATTACTTGAGTAGTTATTTTGCAGGCGGTCTGAAAGAAGCTAGTTCAAATCCGGCATCCTGATGTGAGTGGAATACCTTGCTATTAGGGCAGCACAGTAATAAATATTGCAGCCAAATGAATGAAAAAGTTCACATTTCAGGTATCTGCCTGGATAAGGAAGAAGATGTGTCAAGCACCGGATCAATTGGTTTATTGTCATGAGCTTTCGAACTCTTACAGGAGTTCATCTTCAGAGATAAGAAGCAACAACCAAAAGGAGGGTAATTATAGTGTTCAAAGGCGAATCAACTGTCAGCAGTCATCAATGGGTAAGAAACATCAGCCAAAACGATAGAGGTCGGGGGGGACAATTATAGTTGTAAACGCTTATTAAGTGACAGTGAAGACGGCTGTCGTTTGGGGTCATGAGCAGTAATTATTGTAATGCCTTGTCTCTAGGGTAGAGGGTCCTAGTGATCATGCCTCCTCTTCTGGCTGATACGTATTGGGGTCTTTTTCGTTTTGCAGTTCTGACGTTAGGCTTGGCCTAGTTCCGTTCTTTGCTTACGAAATGGTGTAAAACTTTGTAGGCAACGGGGAGGTCTAGATGCAGGTTGATTGAGTTGGCATCCAAGTCCCATGCCTCAAACGTCAGCTTTCGGCTTTTGAGTTTCTTCTGCCTATGGTGGTTGCTTCTTGGTTGTTAAAGTCGTGGCCAGTTTTTCCAATGTGTGCTGCAAACTGTGAGATTAGGTCTAGTTTGTGAGCCACAAATTTGTGTTCAGGTAGGCGGTCTGCAATTTTCGGCCTGTTTATCCTACGTAATTACAGTCTCCGTCGTTGCAGCGTATCTTGTAGACAACTGCAGAGCTTTCAGTAGGGGGTATTATGTCTTTGGGTTGCATCACAGGGCAGCAGATTGTTGCCACAGGTCAAAAGGCTGTGCCTACTCCAGTGGATTGGAACAATCATGAGACTGCTTCAGAGACTCCTTTTATGTAGAAAATGGCCCTCCAGACGTTGGGTTGTTGTTGCATTGACCGTCGTCTGCTTATTTGGCGCTTGCTTTGTTTGATAAATGAGATCGGGTGTCCATTGGCTCGAAATAGTTTATGAAGGTATTTTTGTTCAACTCTTCTGTCAGCAGGAATGCTGCAGTGTTTCCAGTCTTTTGTAAAGAGTACGAACGCAACTGCGTTTGTGATACATGGGGTGATTTCTGTTGAAACGTAGCACTTGGTTCGTGTCCGTGGCCTTTCTGAATTCTGTGGTTTGCAGTAGTCCAGTTGAATACCATCGCACAAGGATATTGACGAAGGGTTGTCGATTGTTTTGTTCAGCTTCCATCGTGAATAAGATGTTTGAATCAACTGAGTTCAGTAAATCTTCGAGGTGTTGACTTGAGTAATTTATTTTGCATTGAAAACAGGTTTCAGAATTTCGTGTAACGCCTCACGCGATATCCAAAAGAAATTCGTGAAAAATCGATTCAAACCACTGCAAACTCCTGAATTATTAACTAATCGTTCAACTACGAACAAAAATACATCTGCAACCAATATCAGACATACTGATGAACAAATTTGATAAAAGGAAAGTTATATAGATGCATGTGAAATTCTGTGTATGATTTTACTGGACAATTTGTTTTAACTGGTTAGTTCACTGCTCAATTCGTCAGTATATGATCTCATATAATCTATTTTTCTTGTGACGTCTCCTCCTAAAGAAAACCAAACCCTCACCATCTATAATAGTCAGAGATGAACGGATTAAATTTGCACCATCGAAGCCTCGAAATACTGTGCAATTTTGACCTAGTCACCTATTAAAATAAAGCAGCCACGTTTTTTTCGTGTATGGTCTAGGTGGCTTACCTAGCCTTCAGAGTAGTAAAGTATAGTAAACTATAGTTTGTGCATCACACATCGCTACGTGGACTTAATTCTGTCCGTCTAATGCATTGAAAACTATAGATAACCGATTGTTTTTTCTTAAAAGCTAATCAGAGGAGGCGTTGGTACGGAGCCTCTTGGCAGACACTGACCTTCCGATTAACGGCGATGGTTTCACCACAAACGGCGCCTATATAATGCTTTCCGTAGGAATATGAGCGGAAATTGGTGCAAAGAGAATCCGTCGTGTACAGTGATTATTTTTCTGGCCTGTGAATAAAAGTCATAAGGTGGGTCGGTGTTCTTCATGGCATGATGTAGTTAGCGGATAGATGCACACGGAAGGTGGCGCCATGAGATTACAAATCCAACATATTCACCACTGCGCACCGCACAGATGAGCCTGGGTGGCTACCTTTTGGTGAAATTAAATCCAGGCCTGACGTGTTTTTCAATTATTGTTGCGATATGGAGAAGGATGTGATGTTTAAATAAAAAAACAGCGTGGAAAACGACGAATAGCAAAGATGAACTTATAAAGGCTAGCTAAACTCTCGAAATCGAGAGCTTACGTCATTATATCAGTTCAGTGTGCATATTCTAACACTAACTTATGTTTTCAAGCGTGTTCAAACCCAAGATTGGTGATCTGAAAGACCTAAATAAATATTCCTTGTCATTAGTCCCTGCTTTGCAGATAATTTTGGATACAGGCGTCCGACCAATTGGCTAACACAGTCGAAAGAGTGACATATAGAACGCCATGAAATGTTTGCTATAGCTGAAGGGCTAAACATTTGGAAAAAACTGACTAATGGAAACGGCAGTCCAGCGGGAGATCGCCGACTGGCACGGTGGAACAGAATTTCGTAACGTCATCAGAGCTGAATAAATGGGAAGGAAATATCTCGACTGTGAATGGGCGACTCTCAAGGTAACGAGATATAGCAACGACGGTTTTCAAAGATGTTCAAAGTACACTTGCCCATACAGGAACGTTAATAGGTCTTATGCGTTCACACGAAGGTCTTTTTTTCTCTTGCGTGTGAACAAAATTTGTAATGTTCTTCATGGTTTGACGCGGTTAGTGAATCGATGTACATGAAAGGTGGCGCCCTGAGACTACAAATTGCAACATACTCAGCACCCACCGAAGCTGCGCACTGCACAAATAGGCCAGGTTGACTAGATTGTGCTGAATTTCAACTCAGTACTCACAGTTTTTATCAATCTCAGTTGAAAAAACAAGATGAAAGAACACGTAAAATCAGACAGTAATGTTTAAATTAAAAAATTAGCAACTAGCCAAAGATGAAGAAAACAAGGGTGACTGTACTCTCAAATTTGAAAGCTTCATCGTCATATCAGTAAACTGTTCATACGTAAACAATTAGTTATGCTTCGAAGCCTGCTCACATCCAAAGTTAGTGATCTAAAGGACGCAAATAAATGTTGCTTGTTCTTAGTGCCTGCTTTTTTAGTTTATTTGGGATATGGGCAGATGAACACTGAGCTTACGCAGCTGATCGGGGAAACACATGAAATACCTCGAAATGTTTACTCAACTTCTGTCCCTCGTAAGATTACGAAAAGAGGCAGTAAAAAGGGATGAAGGTAGGAAAAAAGAGTGACTAACAAAAACGGCAGTTCATTGGCAGATTTTAATTTGACAGTGTGGAACAGTGTTTTTTAACGTCGTAAGAACTTAGTAAACGGAGAAAAAATAAAGTCGGCAGAAACGGAAGCACGCTTCGCCGGCAAGTTCAAAATGCATTTAAAATTCTATTAGATATTTGCAGTGGACACGTTGACAATGAACAGGTGAACAAGCTGTCAAACTGTCAACGGGAATTAAAACCTGTTCCTATGGGCAAGTCAAAGTTATCGGTAAAGAGAATGATGCCGATAGAACTAACCTTTTCGCCGTATTACCGATTTAGAGGACGTAAAATAACATTATAAAAAATTGTCACAAGTAAAGGGAATGCAATGCAACAAAAAAGATTTTCTGGGGTCTTATTCTCCGAAATGTGTTTCTACATTATCTGCGGTTGAAGAAACAGCCTAGACATTGACAGAAATGCGGACTTCGTGACTTTAATTGCAGACAATTAAATCGTAACCCATGATGCAAAGAAAGGTAGGCATTTGCCAAAAGGAGTTATTGCTGACGTCAGGGATAATTCGGGATAATGCGGCTGCGCAAATAACGTCCGGGTTCATTTTCTTTAAAAAGGCTAAATTGAAGTTAAATTGAAGAAGACTTGGCAGAGATTTAATGAGTATAATTTTAAACTAAACGAGCTGCGCCACAAAAGGAAAATAAGATTTAAGTTGTGTTAAGAGAATAAAATTAATGTTAAGTTTAAAAAGACTGTGTAAGTCGATTGCTGATCCAACAGCTCGCTTTCCTTTCCTCCAAAAAAGGACGCATACCGATCCTCTAAAACAGGAAAAAATGGACTTCATCCCACCGAGTATGGTATTTATGGGATCTGTAGGTAATTACAGCAAACAAGACTTCACACCTGCGAAGTGCCTTAAGTCGCCGGCTGTATTTTTGCCGGATCATGGTCGGGAAAGTTCGCGCACCGATTGACCCATACTGTATTCCTCCAACTTGTGCCCGGAGACAGGAATGGGTTAAAAACGGATCCATTTGTCAACCGAACCTATGCCCTCATCTTGCGCGTGCCAGAGACTTGCTTGCCAAACATGACGGCACTAGGAAGCCTTTTTGCCTTTCCTTACATTTAGGTTAGCTCCAACAGCTGCACTATCTTAACTGATAAGAAAAAGGCAGAAACGACCGCACTTACTTCCTCCGCATTGAAAGGAAATAAGTTTGCATAAATCTACCTCAGTTTTTACCCTTCTTATTGCTTTTAAATGACAGGTTAAGGTCGTGATAACCAGAGAGGGCATATAAGCGCAGTCGTCTGCGTGGATAACACAGCCCGGCCCGGCTCCTGAGAGGTTAACAAAGGCAGGAGCTACAGACTCAGCGCAAAGTTGCTAAAATGTACTTTGAGATGAAGTATTAGATGCTGCTTAACAACGGCTCAGCTCGTATACATTTCGCAGAATATTTACAGGTATGTTTAAAGGATTTTCGCTGTCAACAGCTAGCTAGTGGTATCCTTACAGATTCGAAGGAAGCATCATTACCTTACGGTTGAGACGTGATGCGAGAGGTTGTCTGAAGCCCTGCCAAAAGGAACTTGTCATAACTTCAGATAGGTTTGACTTGTAGAACCTTAACCTGGAAGGGGTTGCTATTATTTGAATTTTACAGTGCAGTATCCCGTTTATGCCTGACTCTCACTAAGATTGTAGAAAGGTCTATTCCAACCTTTATCTACAAAAAGGTACATCTGTGAGTGCAATCCTATAAGACAAGCGAACAGGCTATTCATTTGAACGAGTTATAAAAGACATGGCGACCACTGTAGGAGTTAAACCGACGCCACCGATGGTAAGGCTTTAATGCAGCCAAAGCTCTAATCAACTGAAGCTCCGAGGATTACATCAACTCAATTGTGATTATTCGCGGCACCCAGTGGGGACCTCGAATCTCAATTGGTTAGCGTATTGGCTATACTCGGGCATTTCTCTTGCAAGCGTACCTTCCGAAGCCACCGACACCGAGAATATTTTCATAACTGGGCGGAATGCATCATTTAAGTCTGACCAGACATCCTTAAATGCATAGGTAATTGTATCCCACATCAAAGGGACGTACGCACACACCGAGCTTCTCACGTTAAAGCAATCTCCACAATCCATCATTTTTAACCATGTGCTATTCAGAATGCACGCCCATGATCACGGTGCATTAAAATGCTCGCGTTGTAATCGGGCTCGTGTTATAAAGCCAGTAATGTGATTGAACCCTTTTTAGCAGGATAACTGCGTGCTCTTCGTTCAGTCCGTTTAATTTTCCTATAGTTTTGTTCGCATTCTTCTTAACCATTAACACAGTCCTACTTCATGCAATCTCGTTTCTGGATTGGCGGACTTTGCATGGGAACCTTATTACAGAAATCGCCGGTTAATAAGCCTGTGGTGACATTCCGACGTGAGATGAACACTCAACCTCTGATGTAGCCTGCCTTCCCTGCGTAGTTGCTGACTTCCCGACCTGTTCCAACGCAGTTTCCTGCGTATTTGGCGATTAATGGACCTGTCCCCACGTATTAGGTGATTAGCGTTCGCGACTTACTGTCGATAGCCCATTCAGCCCAGGCCATGGTTACTTCCCAATCGAACAGAGATGCCCCTGGCCGAGTACTAACAACCCCAGACCTTCTTCTCAACAGATGGTACTACTTCCATCGCCTATGGTACCCTTAGGTTAACTCATACTGATATGGCATACTGATTGGCTGTTGACGTTTACCGGAGCAGCGGCTTTCTTCAGTTGCCCCTGCATTCTGGCTCATTCCAGCCACAACCACTCACGCTGTTCTGCAACCTCACCTTGGTACGGATTTCTCTCACTTTACTTAACTATTCTTCCTCTACTCGGATTTTTTCAGTTTCCTCGTTACGGTCACCCGGGGGAGTACTGTGGTGACTCACTTAACATGGGCGAGCACGTCTGAAAGCCCACCGCTGCTAACGTCTGCGTTTGCACTTAAAGGCTCCCTCGGCAACAGCCAATCAGGTCCTTCAAAGGCTAGCCTCTCTCGGTGGCAAAAAGGACGCATGCACGCCTTGGTCGATGCAGTCTTTCTGGCCATTAACCTTTGAGGCAACCAGACAATGCCGTTCTCGCTGCTGCTTGCTGCTGAAAACCGCACATGGACTGCGGCTGGCTCTCCTGCCGGTTGAAGGCTGTCCAAGTCAATCTACTCTTATCTATTCTCCTCTCCCTGCTGTACACAATATACTCTTCCATCAACTCTGGCCTTTAACGACTTCTCTTCTGCACTTAATAGCCATGGTCTGAAGATAGCAGTTGCACGGTTTAACTCACTTAACACCCTGCGATAAGCCCACGGTTAATAGAGCCAGCTGCCTATTAAGCCCAAATCAGCTTGGGACGGAATTTTACATAGCGAAATCCGCCGGCTAATAAGCCCAGTCGCTGGCTACAAAGGGACAAAGCTACAAAGAGCTTCTCAGCTATCTGAGTGCGCAACTGGTAACGTAATTTTTTGTTTTTTTCATTATGTAAAATACAGACAAACAGCATTCTTTTCTTGCACATAACCAAGCTCTACACATAATACAGTGCATATGTAATGTATAGTGCCTATCCTGCGTTTGCCAAGCAAGAACTAGGACTCTGTTTATTGTGCCCGCCGCTTATTTAGCCCAATTTGGTCTGGGACCGAGGTGGGCTTAATAGACGGCGACTACTGTAATTTGCATTCACATTTATTCTACAGATTTGCAAACTTTGAGGTTGCCTCGAGAAAAACGTTCCAAAAGCGCTTATGTTACATTTTTGAAGCTTCTTCTAAGATTTTATCTATGGTGGATTTCATATGTGCAGTAGGCTGGGCAGATAAGTCGATTAAAATTTTGATTGAATTTAAGGCTCCCGGTGTGCCTTTGCAGCTCCATTGGTCGAGCGTCGGCTGAACTAAAGCCTTCGGTTGTTGATTTAGGTTCAAATCCCATCAAGACCACGAATTCTTAACAATTTAGGTTAATTGAATGAAACACTTGTTATGTGCGCATGCATCTTTGCTCTTGCGACGAAATAAGTCTTCTTTTTCGACGGTCACAATGCCGTGAAGTACACCAGGTGAATGCAAATGCCATTGTTTTGCATTCCTCACTTCTGGAATGCCCGTTTCTCCTGTTGGCGTCAAAATTCGAGACCTGCATTGACATTTCTGTATCCAATAGGTCACAGTGAACCAACGCCCATACTTTTTTTTTTTACAAAAAACAGTATTATCGAATAAGTAAGCCAAATTACTTAAAAGGACTCTATGCAGTCCTGGACGGAAGTGCTGCCTAGCAGCTAGCGAGAACGTAAAATGCCGTTTCGCCGATATAATCATGGCCGTATCCCGCTGAATGCGCCTACACATCACACTGTCAGTTAGTCATCTTCTCGTTTGGCCTTTTGACAGAATTGACATTCAAGCGGCTTTGTGCTGTCAGGAGAAAATCGTAATTCCTGCAGTGTATGCGCAAGTTTTTTCTTCCGGTTGCATTGCGTCATAGGCAATAACAGGGACCTCTACAAACATTGGGATTTTTTGTTTGCAGCAATACATCTCAGTGAGCGCACTTTAGAGGCTAGAAAGGAGGGCAGGTATTAATAAACTCCACTGGCTGTCAGGACTTCTGAGAGGAAAGAAAAAGTGCAACTTTTTCCCTGCTTCTAGGCGTACTTCGTGGATTGTGATGTACACAGCGAAGCGACAGTCGCTAAGATATTTCAAGAGGAACGTGGCGACCAAATCTACACGTCAGACAATTATTGATTTTTCCACACATTTAAACATCCGCAGTTCTGCAAGGTTACTGGCCTGATGAACAGTTACCGAACGCATGTTTGCCAAAAGAACCTGACTTTTAACATTAAACATGGGAAAATTTAGAGAACTCCATGTCTGGCTCCAGTGTTTCTATTGGTTGAGTTCTTTGTGACGTCACGGGCAGAAGTTTGTACGCTGGCAGATCCTGAAGGTCGCGCATAATCCAAGTTCAGGTTCATTTTTAAATATATTCTTTAAACTAGTGCGGAAGCCCGGCTTCGCCTTGGGCTTCCTTACATGTTGTTGTCCCTTATGTAGGTAAACCGTTTATGAGAACCTCTTTAAATAATTATGTTCAGTTCAGTTTTATTAGGGAAATATAGGTAAATACCTCTGAACTCCCACTTTATACATAGCTGTGATGCAGAACATGTGGCGTTGCCAGTAATGGAACTACGTTAAGGGGGGGGAGGGCAGAACTTTTGTTGATATACTTACAGACGTACTTGATGGACTTCGCCGAGTTTCAAAATTTAACATTGATGTGGGCGTTAAATACTTTTGACTGTAGGGGACAATACGGCACAATCCAACGGTTATCAATTACCACCCCACCGGTTCGCCTTTCATTGATAACTGCTTCGAGTCCACCAATCTTAGGTTGTCACCTTCTGTAGAGAGGGTACCCATCGCCATTGGTCTGAGTTGCACCTAGGAATCGCTTGGTATATATCCTGGTACATTTACCAACCTTCATTGAAGGACTGTTGGGATTTATCTGACCACATGATTCATGAAACATTTGAGTTTTGATCGCTTCAAGCAGAACAGGGTCAACGGACCGGTCAGGCAACTCTGCGCATATGAATATTTCGACATCAGAAGAGTGCAGTTTTTCCTTTAGCCAGACCAAAATGTGAACGTGGGGCAGTTCTCACTTTTGCCACTCTACAGTGTACGTATGACACTGAACGCCACCGAAAATTTTGAAGTTTGCGTTGTTTCGTCATAATCTTCAACAGAAGCTGGAATACCCGCGCGGACAAATCATGGCGATTCTTTGGCGGACTTGAAACTGTTAACGTAGCTGGTGCGTTGGTGTAGCATGTCTTAAAGGGACAATATTATGTGATGCTTCAAGTCTGGGTACACTCAGGATCAGCTTTGAGCCTGCAGGTTGATGTCTTCTACGATCTATACCTGTAGAAATGTCGGCTCGCCAGCAGGAGGAGGTAGCAACGATCCAATCCGGTCGCAAACTTGGCCTTCCACCTTAAAGGTTGGCATAAATCCAACCTTATGAACAACGTTGGCACCAAAAGAGGACATTTGAAACGCCCCGTTGTGCTTTCTAATGTTTAAGAGAAAGTTTTTCGAGTCGTCGTTATCACCAGCAAGCAAATAGGTTATTATTCTGAACAAAATAACATTGGGTAGAAAAGAAGTAAGATCACAACGTTACCTTCAGTCACCGGTCCATCATCGGTTGTCGGGTTGTTTGTGTTCAGAACATTCCTAAAGGCATCACTGTTGTCCATAATTATAGTTTGTAAAGGTTAAAATGAAATTGTGAGGATTTATGCGGTAGGCCATTCAATCTAATCTAAGAGCTAGCCCGCGACAACATAGGCGTAAGCAAAAGGGGGAGGGTCCAAATGATAGTAGGTCAAGGGGCTTAGGTCAGTAAGTATAAAACCCCTTTCCCACCTCCATCCACCCCCCCCCGTGGCGTATTCACAGGCGCCTGTCACGGCGGGTGTCAATCGCAAGCCTGAAACAGCGGCCTGGCGCCAGCGCTACAGGGGACAAACGCAGACACAGTGACCCGAGCACACCCTGTGACACCCTGTGTGATCGACGTACAGACAGGCGCGCGAAAGGCGGGCGGCGTGCGTGACTAATATTCGGACGGGAGTGCATGCGCTGCTTGCGTGCGCGTGTGTGTGTGCCCGCACTCCGTGATCGACTTAAAAACAGATGCCATCCACCCATGATAATGGATGTCTACACAGTCGGAGGCAAGACTTTTATTAAGTATACATCAATACGAAATAATCGCTGGAGAGTATCGACGTACTTTGCATTTTCATGGCTAAAATCGCGGAAGAAGCCGGACTGTTCACTTTTGTGAAAAATAATAACAGGTCATAGGTAACCGACCTGACTTTTTCCTTTAACTTGAAGCCGATTTTGTTATATGCGCTGACTTTAATGCTTGTTTATGCAGCAGAATGATCGGATGGCTAATAACCTGATAGCTCCTAGTCGAAATTAAATAACGGCATCACGTAAAATTTGTTCGTAAAAATAAAAATATATACTGTTAGGGCGTTTAGGTATATATGCATAATTTAGTTGACCAAATTGCAAAAAAAACTCACAGCCCACGGCATGGTGTAGTAGCTCAAATCGGTCGAGTATTAGCTGCGTAAAGGCCTATTCTGCTCTGCGGACTCGACGCCGTGAGTTGTTTTACAATTGGGTCCACTAAATTAAGCAAATCTGCCAAAAACCGCTAACAGTTATGTCAAACTGGTAGTCATTCTGGTGGATTCTAGATGATTGCTTAGGAAATCCTGCTTGGGCAGTCAACTTGCTGGTTCGTAATGGTTGATTCCATACGAGCGGTAGGTTGGTCTGGTAAAATCGATCAAAGTGTGATTAAATTCACGGCGTACGGCGTAGTGTCTTAGCTCAAATTGGTACAGCGTTGGCTACGTAAAGTCCTTTCTTGCTGTGCGAATTCGACTCCTTCCGACGCCGCGAGTTCTTTTTTCAAAATGGGTCAACTAAAATGTATATTTTCTCGTTAGCCTTGTCTTGGTAACAATTGGAACATTCGATAACTCCATAAAATTATCGATCACATAAAGCCATGGCTTGCATTTAGACCACTGTAGGGGATACATCCCCAAGTAGAACTGCCAAAGTGAATTTTCAGAGAAGAAAATTCGTCTAGTTTTATGAAAAAAACCTGCTCGATCCCACCCACTTTCATGCAATTCACACAACAAACGTTAGTTGCAGTCGGTTTGTTTAAGTGTTTCAGTTTACAGTAGATGGCATATCTGGCAAAAGGTTGGATGTTGGGGGACTTAACACACATTTTAGGTTAATTATTTAGTTCATTGGGTTGACGTGAGGCGCAAAATGACGTTCAATAGAATTTACTTCCGTTCAGATCAGTATACTGGGAGAAAATGTAGGTAAAAATTGGTAAAATTCAGGGTGTGTTGATAACCGATAAATTTCGTATGCCATTAGACGCTGCGGAAAAGAGCTTCTTGTTAGTGCGTGTTGCACTATAAAAGAACAGTCATGAAGAGCAGGAACTTTTTATTTATATCTGTTTACAAAACGGAAAATTTTGTTTTGCGTCCTTGAAATTGAGGTAAGTGTTATTATGAGATAACGCACTATTGTTGGAAAAAATTCTATTTTACTAATTTTCTGAGTTTTGTGCCGAAAGATTGAGCAATAAATGTTTAAAGCTGATTCTTGTTATAACCTTATTGAAAATATACATTGTATATTTGAAGGGTTGAAGGCGAGGAATGCGAATGAGGACTTCATTAGTATATAGTTCAGTATAGTTCAGTATATTTAGGGTAGTGGGCAATGCCCTTGAAGACCCTATTTAAAACAGTATGCATGAGATATCCAGCATAAAATATGTAACTTTAAACAGTGAGTAACATTTATACATGTACAAATTTTAGCGTGTGCGTGTGAGCAGTCAGAATAGCCTCTTGTGTACAGTATATTTCAAACATAAAATGTGTTACTGTAAAATAGTGAGAAGCATATACAAATGTAAAGTTTTGTAGATAGGTATTTCCGGGGCGTAAATTATTCCTGCTTCCTTGTACATATGAACGGTAACTGTTAAGTAGATGTTCATCCAGTTTCCGTTCAAACGCATCTGTGGAGTTCGTCATTTCGACCTCGTGCAGTCCATCCTAGGCACCGATGACTCGTTGTGAGAATGACTGCTTGCGGACCTCTAGATGAGGTAGCGTTCCCCGCAGTTTGAGGGAATTCCAACGGAGGTTGGTCGAAATGGCGAAGGCGAAGAAGTCATCAAACTTCAGGGCACACTCCCGATTCCTCACGAGGCGATACGTCTGTATGATGTCGCCGCGGATTTTTCTATACTCAAGGGAAAACGTTGAGTGCTTCTAGTCTACATTCGTAAGATTAAGACTTTAGGCCCTTCACAATTTTCGCTGCCCTTCGCTGAATTCTTTCCAGCATCTGGTTATCTTTGTGCATCCATGGTCACCACGCCTGAGCACCATACTCCAGATGTGAGCGAATAAATGTTCCATAGATTTTGCCGTATTGCTTTTTGTCTATGTCGACAAAAGTTTGCTTGATGGCAAACAGAACACTGTTCGCCCTCTTGGCAGCCCTAGCGCACTGTAAAGATTGTTTTAGGGATGGCACAATTGCCATACCCAGATCTTTTTGTTCATTAACGTTCAACAGGCACCTTCCATCGAGTACATAGTTGTGTGAGTCATCCGTCGCACCCACTTTCGTCCTCTTGAGCCGCAATGTGATACACTTCTCTAAGTTAAACCGCATTAACCATTTTTGGACCATTTACCTAGGCGGTCAAGTCCTTCTTGCAGAGTTTGTTCATCATAAGCGTTTCTGATGGGTTGCCATATCTTAGTATCATCTGCAAACAAGACTTAATTACTGACCAGTCCATGCCTACAGTCGTTGACGTAAATTAGGAACAATAGTGGCCCACGAACGGAGCCCTGAGGCACTCCACTCGCAACTGGCACTGAAGAGGATTTTGCGTTTCCGACGCACACGAACTGCGATCGGCCTATGAGAAATTCTCATACCCAATTTAGTGAATTGCCCCTTATCCCGGGTTCGCCAACCTTTTAGAGTAGCCGTTGGTGAGGCACACTATCGAAGGCTCTTTTAAAGTCTATGTATACAACATCTATATGGGTATTTTCGTCTAATGACTAGGATCACTGCTCCATAAAATAAAGCATGTTTGTCAGGCAGGAGTGGTTTCCTCGAAACCCGTGCTGGGCACCATCAAAGAAGTCTTTTTCTTTGAGGAACTTCATAGTGGCCTTTTTGATTATGTATTCCATAACTTTACAACAGATGCAAGTTAGGCTCACTGGTCGATAGTTGTTCGCGCTGGTTCTGGATCCACCCTTGTGAATAAGGTATATGTTCGCCAATTTCCAATCGGATGGGAGGAGGCCTCGATCAAAGGACAACTGAAAAATGTGCGTAAGAGGTCTGGAACGTTCCGAAGCTAGCTCTTGCAGTACCTTTGCTGGTATTTTGTCTGGTCCCGGAGACTTAGCTTCATTAAGCGCAAGAAGTGCATTCCTTACATCTTCTTCTGTGAAACGGAGTTCCTCCATGATTCTGCCATTACTCTCTGCACGGAAGTTTGCCGGATTAAAATGCAGTTCCGCAGTGAAAACAGGTGCAAAAAAATTGCTAAGGTGTTCTGCCTTTTCGAGATTGTGTATAATTTTCTCATTATTTTTACCTTTAAGTACAGCAACAGCTTTCAGTTTTCAGTTTTTTTGGTGAGGATAACAGGCAATGCCTTTTAAAACCCTATTTAGCACGTGTACAAGCACCTATAAAAATTTACCACTACTAACATAGTATTGACAAACAGTGAGTAGCATTGTTTATTTACAATATATGTCTGGTTTTTAGAGGTCAGACTTGGAGGGAGGAGAGTAGCATCGTTGTTTAAAATATACGTCTGGTTTTTAAAGTTCAGACTTGGAGAGCGGACAGGGGACGCATGTAATTATCCAATCCTTGTTTGTACATCTGAAGGAAACTGGCCTCCACGACTGACTGTGGAAGGTTGTTCCACTGTTGTATGACACGTTGCGTGAAGAATTCATAGCGGAGGTTTAGCTTGGACATCTTCATGCGCAGCTTCATTGTGTGCCCACGGAGATGAGTTGAGAGGTGCCACTGAAACGTGTCTTCAAAGTATAATCCTTTCTCAATACCGTTTATTATCTTGTAAAGTAGGATACGATCCCCTCTTTGTTGCCTGCAATGTAGAGGGAATAAATTTGGGCATGCCAGTCTATCTATGTAAGTGTGATTCCTTAGACCTCTTACTAGCTTTGTTGCCCGACACTGCACTTTCTCTAGACATGCTGTTTCCTTTGCTAGCCATGGCCGCCACGCCTGTATGCCATACTTTAGGTGTGGTCAAACAAATGTGCCGTACACTGCCAAAGAGATCTTCATCGAAGGCTAGAAACGCCCTTTTCATAGCGTGCAGCACTGCCGTGGCTTTATTTGCAGCTTTGACAGATTGTAATGAGGGCTTCAGATTACTCTGTATCCAAATGCCGAGGTCTTTTCGCGTAGATGCTATGGGAATTTGGATGTTTTTCAGGTGATATGTCTTGCTGCTCTGAAGGATAGGGCAGTTTGTTGGACGCACGTGAAGGACGGCGCACTTTTGCACATTGAAATCCAGCAGCCATCTCTCGGACCGCGTCAGCAGTTTGCAAAGATTATTTTGCAGAGCATCTCAGTCGCTTGCGCGCTTAATGACCTACCAGAGCTTAACGTTATCGGCTAACATAATTTTAGTACAGTCCAGTTCATTGAAGGCTGTCATTTACATATAGAATTAAGAGTAGAGGACCGAGAACGGAGCCTTGAGGGACCCCACTAACTACGTCAACCCAGTCTGATTTATCCTCCCCGATGCAAATGCGTTGTTTTCGACCGACTAAAAATAACCTGATCCAGTCCAAAATTTTCCCCTTGATGCCAAGAACGCTCAGTTTATGTAAAAGGCGTTGATGGGGCACACTGTCAAAGGCTTTGCGAAAATCGATGTACAATACGTCCACTTCGAAGCCCTCTTCTAAAGCACTGACAGTGAACTTAGCAATTCTGCATCGTCACTTTCGCTGGAGACGGGAGGCCGATTAACAACGCAAATATTGAGTGCCAGATGTTGCCTGCTCTTAATTTTGCATGAAATTATTTCATATCGTCGTAGGGTTATGTCTGTGATTTCCCTCTGACAAAAGGAAATTTCATTTGCTCCATAAAGTGCCACTCTTCCGCCCATACGTTTAGATCTGTCGCAGCGGAACAGTTGATAGCCTTCAATACTGACTTCGCTGATCCCTATTGCTTCGGTCAGCCAAGTCTCTGTTAATGAAATTATGTGTGGTTTCTGCTCAGATACTATTGTTTTGAGTTTGTCAAGTTTATTGAAGAGACTCTGACAATTGGTATAATTTATCTCGAGGCAGCGGCCACTATTTCTTGTGGTATCTTCTAGAACCGGCCGGCTGACCTTGGTTACATTTTCCGCCTGACTACTTCCGGCCAAAGAAAATTTCGTTCACTGTGGACTATTTCTCCTCCTCTTACTTGTAGGTCAGTTTCGACTTTGTTATTTTGGTCATTTAGATCGTTTTCAACAGTCGAATTTTCCTGCGTTCCTTTGGTTTATAATCCGGCTGAAAGAAAACTCCAGCTGCATGGCCCGCAGAGACGACTTTCTTTCCAGCATAAGCTGTGCCTGCACTTCGGTGTCCCAAATGACCTTTAATGGTCGTGGCCGAGAGCTTGAACCATTCAGCGGCTGATCCTTGCCTATTCTAAATGTTTTGAGAATTTTCACAGACTCAGTGTCGCTAAGCAGTGATTTAGCATACTGGCGAGCGAGACTTCGATCGTGCTCCAACTTATCCCCAGAAACTGTAGCCATTGATTCTGGTGCTCCCTGTATCACTATATGTTGCTTACGAAGCACTGAAGCAGAGTAGCAACAGGGGTTTCGAAGTCCAGATCTGTGAAAGATTCTACGGACATTTTTCTGGTAGCATTTTCTTCGAAGTAACCGTTTGCCCTTTGGTCCAATTCAATTTCCTTTTCTTCATAAGTCTCCTCTTGGAGTAGTTGTCTTGCTTTTTGTTCACGTGGCATGCTCCAGGTGCTGTCTTGCGATTAAACTGAGGGTTTTTGTTGGTCTTTAGCAGGTTGCTCTTCAGCCGCCTTCTGCTGGCGTATGCGTCTGCGTTTGGCCCTGCTGGACTCGTGATTTCCTGGTTTATCAACGACTGACCTGTCCTCTGCATGCGCCGCATCCGATGGTGTTATCTGATTGTGCTTTATGAGCACTGCTAGTATCTCCGCGTAAAAGGCAAAGCTTCCCTCTAAATGCATTACGCACGTGGCTGGGTTAAGGCATCCATCGCAATCCGCACGCGCAGGCTTACAGGGGTATTCAATTATATAGACCCCTGCATGCATTTATATAGACCCCTGTATGCATTGTTATACTTTCGTCGAGCACCAAGGCAATTGCATTCGGATAAATTCTCCGCATGTTTATGAATGTGGGTGTATTTCTTTCTGCAGGCACCAATGACAACCACTTTCTCGAGTTATTGATTTTTTTATGATTCTTGAAACGGTGGACTGTGACGTCGGCACCTGCAGGATGCCCATTTCCTAAACGATTTCCCTCTCGGTCATCTCGTTTAGAGCACTGACCATCTCAGCAACAAGCTGCTGAGTTGTTTCTGATGTTTGTTTTGGCCTTCTCTTCTCATAATCGGTTTTGAAATTTCGCTCGTAATTTCCCTTCTTGCTAAGGTTTTTTGCAATTCTGTTAACTGTCGAATACTGTAAGACAAATTACGAGCGAGATTTCAATGCCGATTATGAAAAGAGAAGGCTGAACAAAACATTTGAAACAACTAAGCAGCTTGTTGCTGAGATGGTCAATGCTCTAAACGAGATGCCCGAGAGCGAAATCGTTCAGGAAATGGGCATCCTGCAGTTGCCGACGTCACAGTTCACCATTTCATGATTCATGAAAAAAATCAATAACGCGAGAAAGCGGTTGTCATTGGTGCCTGCAGAATGAAATACACCCCCATTTATAAACATCTGGAGAATTTATCCGAATGCAATTGTTTTGGTGCTCGACGAAAATACTACAATGTATACAGGGGTTTATATTAATGCATACATGGGTCTATACAAATACATACAGGGGTCTATATAAATAAATACCCCTGTATTTGTCTGGGTGGTGTTCGGTTCAAAGACGGTTGGTGAAAGAAGATTTGTTTTTGCATAGTGGGTGGTCTGGGATTTTGTACGCGTTATTGAAAGCGTTTTGGCTATTTCTGGGAGTACCTTGTCAAAGATTGTAAGAGCCGGCTTACATAAGTTAACCTGATTACACCCGTTAGAGTATAACTTAGCGACTTGCCCTTCAGTGTTTGAGCTGGTGATGACGTCGGTAGAGCGTCCGACATTATAAAATGAGGTCTAGGGTTCAAATCCAGCCATCGACGAACATTTTTTTTCAGCTAGCAGAGATGGATCATGCACGTTAGCGTTACTCATGCTATTGGAAACTATATAAGAGTGCATTTATTTAAAGTCTGCAATCAACCGGCCCTGCTAATATATATGTCGAAAAGATTTGCTTGTGCAATTAATTTCAACAGTCAACATTTGTTATGTGAACGACTCAGCCTTTGTTGTAAAGAGTTCTTTGCACTGTAACAATCAGATTCAGAAGCAGCGATGTTATTCTTAGGAGCGAGTGAACTTCCAGACTGTGTCTCTGCTTTTAAGCCTGCTGGTGATGTAATTGTAGAGCACCTTTGGCTTCGTTACGGCTCGGTCGATAATTTTCGCGCTTTTCGAATGTTCGATCTAACCTCGTTCCGCTTTCGGCGGAATTCTTCGTAGTGTGAAGGCTGACGTGCTGATGCGTCCCTTCTCCAGAGTTTGTTCTTGCGGTTTTTTTAGCTCTTCAGATCTTGCGTTAACCAGGGGGGCCTGCTCGCCTTTTGTACTTTTTTTTCAGCGGACAGTTTCGATGAATAACTTCGCTTATAGGATCCCTGACAGTGTTCCATTTAGGATCCCAACTACCAGTTAGAAGGTCATGCCAATTTATTGCTGCTAGTTAATTTCTCATTGCGGTGTAATTTCCGCACCAGTAGTTTAACTGAACCTCCGTATTTCTCGGTTGATTGGTGTTTAAAACATATTCCCACATGATCATGACGTGATCACTCTTTCCAAAAGGCGCGATTGACCTAATTTCGTTTAAACCAATCAAGTCTTTCGATAATACGAGGTTCAAACAGTCCGCCGTTTGTGCTTCGTTCATTCTCGTTGGGAATCCAACATTCTGCACGAGAGATATGTCCCCCGTCAGCTTTAAGAATCTAAAGCTAAAAGACTCATGAGAACCCTTAACTGCTAGCTCATCCCAGTTAATCAGTGGGGCGTTAAAATCTCCAGTGATCAGCGCATTTTAATTTTGAGCCAGTTCACGCATTAGTCCAAACCAGGTCTCGCCACCCTCTGGAGATTGATTTGGCGGTCTATAGACAGTCATGAAATGTAAAGTGGGTGCACCACGCGTTTTCAGTTCAAGTCATAGCACTTCACAATCATGAGAGGAACCAATTTTGCGTTCTGACGCAATGATGCCCTTCTTGACGAAAACTCTTATTCCTCCTCCCCTTTTATGTATCCGGTCCCGACGAAAAACTTGGTACTCTCCGGGTACAAATTTCGGCATCAATTACGTCGGCCTGTAGCCAGGTCTCTGTAATGGATATGACATCTGGCTGTAGGTCAGCTATACAAACTTTGAGCTCGTCAATCTTCTAAAGCAAACTCTGTGCGATCGTATAAAGAAAGCACAGCTTCGCCGGCATAAAGTTCTGAGCGATTTGTGGGTCGAGGGAGCCGGAAGTTCTCTGCGAATTAGCTTCTTTATTGCCTAAGTTTTGGTCTGATTTTTGTCTGTAAAAGTCAGCGTTATTAGCTGTCATCAGAGGAATGGCCTCTGGGCGGTGATTATATTCCCGTTCATTATTCGCAGGTTCCTCTCGCCCGCATTGGATCTCCTGTGGAGTTCGGTTTTCAGTGCCCTCCACTTCTCCCTCTCGGCCGGCGAGTACCCCGCTGAAAAAAAAACCGTTGGGTACTTGATCCGTAGTTGCGATTTCCTTTTCAACAGTAGCTTTGCTTGGTCTTCGTGCTTGAGTATAAATTTTATTGGTCTGGGTTAACCCGAGTCCGTATAAGGACCCTTTTCAGGCCCATCCTAAATGCTTTTAGGACGGGGACTACCATTTCTTCATTTTCATGTATGAGAAGTTTAATGTATCCACGGAATAAATCCATATGATGTTCAATTCTATTCTTTGGGGTCTCCGAAGAATATTCAGGCATGCCTTGTATGACGATGCACTGGCTGCGATTAAATTACGGGCTATGAGGTTTATTAGTGGACCCTACCGACATGTGGGTAGCCTCGACTTTGGCTGTTATATCCCTAAGCTCCGGCATTTGATAATTGGGAGGACCCGACAGCTCCTCTTTTTGTGCCAAGGCCACCTTTTTGTGTGGTAGTCGGTGGCGTCTTGGGCTTTTTGGGAGACGCAACCAGACTAGTTCTTCCTGGTTTCTTAGACACCGCCTGCTTGGTTTTTGGGACCGTGTTAAGCACGACACCCCTTGTGTAAGCAAAATGTTCAGTCCCTTCATTGTGGTCTGCTATTCTATTGGCGACACCGTCTGTCTGTTGGCCCAACGTACAGGGTTCGACTCCCGGGTCTTCAACATTTTCGTGGATTTCTGACTCTTCGACTAGACGGAGTTCCACTACTGGTTCTGCTGTAGCTTGCTTATGGAGTATGGAAACCTCTTCTATTTTCTTCGTCTAGGCCTTTTCTCGGCTTTAAGTCGTCTCCAACATCGAGCCATGCGTCAAAATATGCAAAAATGACTTCAGTTCCGCTAACTCAATTTTAAGGCATATCATATTCTTCTGCATGACGAAAAATGCTTTGGAAAGTTCCATGTCTGATATGCCATCTCCGTCTTCGTACTTTGTGTCGATTGAGCTCTGAGGACTTCTAGGCCTTTTAGCAGGGCGCGATTTCGTTGCGCCAACCATACGGTTCCTTCCTCGAAATTGCGATTTGGGCTTATATCCTGAAGTAAATTAGTGGAAACCGTGCGCCCTCGTGGTATAATGGCAGCGACCGATGCCCGCGAACCACGGGTTTTGGGTACAAATCCCACTCGCGATAGGCTTTTTACACGTTGCGCTGTACGTTTATTTTTGTCTCCCATAATAGGTGAGAGTGACGATAAACGATATAAAAGCTCTATGCAATGTGTATAAAGCGTTCAACTGCAGGAAAAGGTTATTGAAACGACTCAGCAGTTTGTAGAGAGCCGGAATCCGGGAGAATTGTTGACAGAAGGCGGTAACGGAGATGCTGCTCGTTCTGACAAGTGCTTGCCCTGGCTTCTGAGGCTGGGGATTTAGCAAAAACGAATCCAATAGCTAATAACGAGTGTCCGCCAGAGTGCTAGCTGGTCTGAAATCCCGAACTCCCGAAAGTAGTATTTCCCACGGAGGACGAGATATTTGAACCGCTCAGTTCTACAACAACAAATAAAATCCAGAGTGGCAATAAAATCAACGGTGATTTTTTAGAAAAGTGTTTCACAATATCCCGTGACAACGCACTCAAATATGCGTTTTCTTACTTGTCTTCAACTTTTTATTGACTTGACAATCGATTTGAGTAAACAAGCCTGAAACATGACCCCTTATCCGCGCATGTCTCAGGCTGGTTTACGATTACCTATGACTAAGGAATCCCGACGGAATCCGAAACGTCAGGACAATAAACCTCTTGTTCCAGTGATCGCTTCTTCTTCTACTTCTTCAACCCAAGCTACGTTCTCCAAAGTCTACATGTTAAAAGTAAATAAACTTATCAAAAAGAGATATTGTATTTTAAAAAAAGTTATATTATATGGTAAAGTAAAAGTGGCTTTAGGTAGAAAAACAGAAAAATCCGAAAAAATGAACAATTGGGGCTATTAAGAAAAATTAAGTTTTAAATTTAGGGGAGGTCGGTTCAAGCAAACAAAACTGAGTGAATAAAGAAGCAGAAGTGCGTTGGGGAAATTTTTGGATCATTATGCTTAAAGATTGCATGCAATGTAAAGTCTCGTATATTAAGAAGTCAGAAGAGCACTGGAACAAAGAGCGTACATGGCACACGAACATTTCTTTTTAAAATATCCTTCTGCCAGTACACTGAACTAAATGTACCAGATTTTCACTTGATTGTGCCGACTGGGACGTCACAGGATTTTGTTAGCTCACACGCAGAGATGCCGGCCAGAGAAAAATGAAATTCAATAACCTTCTAAGGAGCAACCATAAACATATCATCTTGTTTTAAGGTTGCAGAAATTTCCGTCACAGAAATCCGAAGAGCAATTTGCAAGCATACGCATGATTTCAATAAATTCTCGTCAGGCCATTACATTTATATAGGAGGAGGAGGTAAAGTGTAAAACGGTTAAAATTATGGTCAAAGTTACAAGCAAAATAGTCTAGGAGATAGGAAAAGGGGTTGGAGTAGTAACAAGTTGCTAATTAAGCGGCAATTAGGGAGAGAGGGGAAAGGGGAGAGGAGGTTCGTAAAAATGGCGGTTGCTAGGTGGCCCTTGGCCACGCTAAGCTTGGGGCCTGCAGCGGGTTCTTTTGCGCACACAAAATCGGCTCCCTCAATCGGATAGCAGTTGCTTCTGCTGTTACTAGCAGTCGCTGACCCAGTGTCTGAGGCTAGTTTGGTGAGACCTTGTAGATCACCTCGGAATATCACGTTCTCAGGACTTACTCCGTGAGAATGGATATCCCAAGAGATTCATTACAAAGAATATGGCTGTCAAAGAAGTAAAGGCCACAACACATACTGTGGAAAAAAAGCTTATTTCTCAAAGTGCCATTTCGAGGAGACGCTGCAAGTGAACTGCTGAAAAGACGCCTTGACGAGGCCGTATCATGAACCTTTCCAGCAGCGAGACTTCGGGTATTATTCTCAACTAACTCGGTCTTACATGGGGAAGGCAAGGAAAGGTTACTGACTCAAACCACCTTCATGTGCATCTACTCATTTACTTGCTCCTTTAGAGCAGGTTATATTGGTTGAACGAGTCGGCACCTATCCAAAAGAATAACAGAAAACCTTCCACAATGGCTAAGAAAAGGTGAAGTCTATACCACTTGGACCATCAACAGCTCTTTTCTAGCGCACGTGATGGATTCCGGACACCAGGTGGACCTTAACGAAGCCTTTAGGGTGATCTACAGGGTCCTACCGAACTACCCTAAGTCAGTGGGTCAGCGACTGCTAGCAGCAGCAGAAGCAACTGCTATCCGATTGAGGGAGCCGATTCTGTGTGCGCAAAAGAACCTGCTGCAGGCCCCAAGCTTAGCATGGCCACTTAGTTACCGGCATCTTTCCGAGCCTCCCTACCCCAACCCCCTCCCCTTCCCCCTGGACTAATTTGCTTGTAACTTTGAACTTTACTTTGAACCTTTTACACTCTACCCCTCCCCCCATATAAATTTAATGGCCTGAAGAGAATTTATTAAACATATACGTATGCTCGCTAATTGCTCTTCGGAAATCATCTTGTGTTTATTGAGAGCAATTTCCGTCCGTCACATTTCCTCGTAATTATTTTGAGAGTTCGAATGCGACGAGCTTCGCATTATTCTTTAAGTTCGCAGCCACATTTTACGAATTTCAGTGTTTCTTTAAGTTGTCCTGAAATACCGATGATGTTCTAGGCATTTACCAAAAACCTCAAAATATCATATATTATTAAAGTATTTACCTAAATAATTATGAGCTGTTTAGCATTCCTTTTAACCATTTGAATTTTTTTGAGCTTGATTTTGAAATCCAAACACGTGTACTCCTCGTCTAGAAAAATGAACGTTTACAACAAGAGTTGCTAATGAATACGCTTAAGATTATTAACAGAACTTCATGGAAACAGATGCTTATAAAAACGTTTTAATTAGATAATTCTTTCTCAAATGAATGTGTGCTTAACGTTTTTTTTGAAAACAACGTCAAGAAAAATAAGAGGAAATTTTGACCAGTTTTTTTAACTTCCCTGACAATTGAGATACATTTTCTGCTAAAAGTGAAGAAACTCACTTTTATGTATACTGGAGCACTTTTCAATATGTATTACGTCTAGGCTCCATTCCTTGGTAAAAAAACAGTGCCAAGGGGCTGAATATCAACGAAAATTTTACGAAAATGGATATTTTTCTGCTCATTCAATTTTTGTTTTTTATTCGTTGAGTATGCTCTATCCATATATTATCTTTGCAAATCTTTCGCTTAGGGCGTACGGGTGAAGATTGATTTCATTTTGCGAAATTTCACATACATGCTTATTTACGGCTCCTATTTTTGGCGAAGTAAAACAACATTTTCATATGTTTATTATTTTTCGTTATGGCTTAAAAGTGAACAGGTTTGCAAGACGAAATGTTCCAAGTTGACATCATTCTTTTTCCGACAATAATGCCCTATCTCATACGTGCACCTTCCTCAATTACATGAACGCCAAAAAAGTCTTTCTGCTCTGTGACAGATAATCAAACAGTTCCTGGTCTTTATGCATGTTCTTCTAGGGTAGAGCACGCTCAAAAAAGACTTTATTCCATAGCCTATATAAGATTAGGAAATTCCTTGGCGATCAGCAAACGTTGAATTTGGCTTCCGTCTACTGATCTGAACTGAACTCATTTCTAGTAAACAGCATTTTGCGCCTCAGGCCAATCAATGAACAAAATAAACAAACTCAAATAGTGTAAAATCCCTCACTCAAATTGTGATCGTTACATTTCATCCCATATACACTCCAGCGTATATTTGTATCGACCGATACGTCTTAATCTTCCTCACCCCAACTTCGGTTACAAATTATTCTGCATGTTAATCAGTTTAATTTTGCTTTCCTAGAAGCTTTAACTCCACCTTTACAGTTTTACTGCTTTTTTCTTAAGAAGCGCACCTTCACAACCTGTTTCTGCATCTATTCAGGTGATGACCTTTACAGGCCGAGCTCGTATCTCGATAAATCGACATTTTTCCTTAAAGTGAATCCACTAGCCATGTTAACTTTCTGGCTGGATAGTGGATCCTCTTCTATCAGTATCAGTATATTGAGGGTATGTAGGAAAAATTCCTTTGAGTGCCCTATTTGTTCATATGTGCAGTGGTAGCAAAAAAATTGTTGCTTAGACTGTTGGCGAGGCCAGTTGTCCTGTGTCATAGGATGAAAATAGGAGCAGACAGTGAAAAAACTCCTAAGGGATTTTTAGGAGAAAAATTGTCGCCCTTGTGGGGGTAATGTGTGGGATTTAGGAGAAAAAAGGGGGTTCCCACTGGGGGGGGGGCATTGCAAAGGTTTCCAGGATCATCACCGTGTGGAAGCCACGTCCTGATTTTTCCGTGCTGATGGCAGACTCCGCCAACGGAAATGGATAACAGAGGTATCCGTCCAGATCGTCGACAGTCCGCTTTGGGTCGAACCAAGGGTGACTGATAAGACCGGCAAGTCTGGCTGATAAGATCGCCAGCGGGTAATCACGGTACGCAGGTAGCCAAGTAGGGTAGACCGCGGAGACTTTCGCATGAGGCTATGTGTGGGAGGGCGTTATAAATAGCAACCGTGAATGGATATAAAAAACTAATACTACTGAAAAATTGGGGGCAAAAGTCACTGAGCAACCTTCAATCATAGTTCTTCAACAAACTCGTATTTCATTCGCACCTAAAGTACGCCGACAATTGATTTTTGTGTGGTGGTAACCTTGACCAGAACATCGATTAATGAAACACTTGAAACAACCAACGTTGGCTGAATAACTGTATTTGCAAACACGAATAACATCAGGCACACACCGTCTATGACCTTCTAAAAATAAATAAATTATGAGCGTTTCGCTGCATAAACAAACAGGGCAAATATGGCCACTGACGTTCTATCTCTTCTTGGAGCCAAGATGAGCCTTTATTTTTTATTTACTAGTGACATAGTTTTTGGTTGAACTGGTAAGGTTGCTAAACTTCCCATCACTAGTACGGTCAAGCGACCACGAAGAACTCACTGGTGTTAAAATATGACGATTATTGTTTCCCCTGCACAATCATGAAGATTATTTTAACGCCTTAGTGATATAGTCTCGGTAAACATAGAATGTTTACAAGCTAATTTTGTGGGCAGTGTATTTCTAGTGACAGAATTGCACTAAAATAGTTGTCTTTATAAGCCACATTATGTTCAGTAAACCACCAAAGCTGAATTTTCCTGTGCAGACTGTCAGTAAAGTAAATATGGACTAAAAAACAGCGGCTTGTCGTTGAGTGTATTTTGAGCCTTTTGTAGAAGTCTCCAGACAGAAGTTTCACGCACACATCGAAATGCGCGCTTCGCCACACGACTTCAAATCTCCCAGAAGCGTCATCGGTTCTGAAAGAAAGCTGTTATTACGTCTGCGTCTAGAATAAAGTGCGTCAAATACCGACCCACCACACCAGACCCTTGCGTCTGGTTACGCTAAGAGGTCGGCTTAGCTTTTCGCAACTCCAATCACAATTCCATAAAGTGTTTGGTGCTTTAATCAGTAGCATGTTCTTTTTCTTGAAGATGCAACTGCGTTTTCTTGTTTAACTGTTTTTTTTCTTAAAGGGGGAACCTGCACGTCCGGTTTCTGCTTTCATCCAATCGATGGCTTTTTCAGACAGACCTGGCATATCGATAAATCGAGGGCTTTTCTTTTCACATTTAACTATGTGGGTAGACAGAGTACCCTCTTCTGCTAAATCAATTTGTAAGCAAGTATCGGTGAACAATCTTCAGTCCCACAATGTCAAATGCCTCGAGGTAAATTCACACCCAAAATGTGTAAACTATTGATTTGGTGTGAATTTGTTGTAGTACGTAATTGGGGTGACCTTGACAAGAACATGGATTGACGGAAGACTTCAAACAATCAATGTTGTCTGATAAGCTGGTTTTACAAAAATGAGAAACACCAGGTATATACCGCCTATGACATTCCAAAAGTAAATAAATTATGACCTTTTCGTTTTGTAAACAAAAAGGCCAACTAAGGACGCCCGTGTTCTCTTTGGTCTTGGAGAAAAACGTGAGCCTTTTTCTTTTATCTATTGGTTGAAGAAGTACTTCGTTTTAATTGTCAAAGTCAGGCGACTGCGAGGAGCTCGTGGGTGTTAAAACAGTACAAATGTTGTTCTTACTATGCAATTATTGAGATTATTTCATGGTCCAAGTGCCATTATCGCATTGTGCATATAAATTGAATAAACTTTTTTGTTGGCAACGTTTTTTAGCGCTAGAATGGCACTTACTCAGCTGTTTTTAGTCTCTAAGTCCTGCTCTGCAAACTACCGGAGCTGAATTTTCTCGTGTGTGCTGAGAACAGAGAGGATATTGGCTAGCGAAAACAGCGGTTTGTCGGTGAGAGTATTCATGCAGTTTCTAGAGGTCTCCATACAGAGTTTCCGCGCATATGTCGGAATGAGCGCATCGCCACGTTAGTTCAGGTCTGCCCGAAGCGTCATCGGTTCTAAAAAAGGTTGTTTTTCATCTGCGTCTAGATTTAAGTGCATCAAATCCCGACCTACCACGCCAGACCCTTGCGTCTGATCTTGTTGATAAGTCGGATTGGCGTTACGCTACTAGAAAGCCAACTGTGCTCTCGAAAGAACAGGCACTGAGCCGGCCGTCATAAGCATCCGGGTGCTCATTCTTACCTCAAACTTTCTGCGTTGAACCTCTGCATACACGGCTCCTTTTTCCAGCATAAGCCAAACTTATTACTGTCCATTTTTGGGTGCGGATATGAAACGTAAATCCAACGATTTCAGTACTGTAAGTTACAGTTATATTTACTTTATGTGGCTCTTGGATAGTCAGTGATGCACCTGTTAAGGCGGTTAAGTTTGGTTTGGCATAAATGACTAGCGAAGGGTTTTATGACCAATGCAAAGGTGAGTTATGCGCTTAGGAGTAGAGGCGATGGTTAGGTGATCAGGGTAAAGGAGTAAGGTTATGGAATAAATATTTATGATAAGGTTTAGGTATTTCAGTTATGGTTACATTTAGGGGGTAAGGGCTGAGAGTTTATATTTAAGTTTAATGGTTAAACCCTAGAGCTAGGCTTTGGACTTACCTTACGGACTGTTAGGGATGGGCAATTATGCTGGGGACTTAGAGTTACTGTAAGTGCTTAGGGTTGGAGTAAAGGGGTCAGAACTTTGGGAAATTATTTTCTTCTTTCCCCAATCTGCTGCCTACGAGATCCTAGCAAATAATTTGAAGTTGAGTTTTTCGGCGCGTTTACAACCCACTTTTTCACCACCTTAACATTGACGTGCCATTTTCCCTAGACTGTGTTAGAGAATTTAAGCATTATTCTGCGTTACAATACTGTCATTAATCGTTCGATTCCGGAGTCCTTCCTCCATCCACCTTTCCTCCATTCGTAAAATCCCTTCTTAACTCCTGTGCCGTTTTATACGCAACGCTAGCTTATGTTTGCTCATAAGACTAAACTGTTAGATTCTCATTCACTGTTGTTCAACTAACTTCTCGATCTTTTCATCTCTCTCATCTCGTTCTTATTGGTTTTTTTGAAGGCATACACTTAAAATATATTCAAAGGTATAATAAATTGTGTGTGTGATCAAGTTTTCGCCTGCTTTTTAGTGTTGCTTGGAATAATTTAAAGGGCACATCAGCTGCTGTTATTTTTAACATTTGAAATTCTGATTTCTGTTTGCTTTACTCTTCACCCATGCCACAGTTCGGTAGCTCTAGACAAAACCATTTCCAACGTCCATCCATTCCCCTACGTCTTTATTGTCGCAATATGTTCCTTGATTGGCGAACATTCCCTTAACGGTTGCCACCATGGTAAATAAAGGCAGCCTAGAACAGCTCTGCGTCTGCTCCCTCGAGAGCAATCTCGGCGTTCCTGTAGCGTAAAGCCAAATCGCCTTTCCAGCGTAATCACCAGTGTCTGGTGTGGGACATCAGCATCCGAGCCAGTGCAGTCTGGGAGCGAAAAAAAACTGTATTTATTTCAAATACCGGTGACGCCACCGCCGCAGACTTGAAATAGTTTGGCGTGCGCGCATACCGACGTCTCTTTCATAATACTGTCTAGAGACTGGGACCACTTGAAAGGACATAAATATTCTCACCGTCCAGCTGCTGTTTTTGCCCGCCCATATTTATGCCGCTGGCAGTCCACAGGGGAAAATGCACGAGCCATACAGTAAAGCCGGGGGGGAGGGAGATGGTGAAAAAGGCTCGTTCAAAGCTTACCAGTGGTGGCGTGAGGTTGGATTTGGGCGAACAAAATCGACACCATCGGCTTTTAAAATAACAGGAAACAATAGGTATTTTTGAATACTGGTGAGCTTTATCTCAATGCAGCCCGTATCTCTATTCCACAGGATTTATTTCACATGCGAACGGCCTATCACTATGAGCATTTAAAAAGCAAAACCCAAAGAGGCGAGAAGAGAGTAATTGTATGGTTGCTGCTAGAAAACATTAGGCGAATTCCACGAAATAGTTCGCGAGAAGATGAAGCAATAGCTGGACTAAGAAGTTTATTTGCCTGACGTTTCGGATTCTCTCGAGAAAACTTCATCAGAGGTAACCGTAAGATAGCGTGATGCATAAACAAGTTAGGGAGATATATGCAAAGAGAGCACAGTATTTATAGTGCGCAGGCGGTTGCGTAGCCACCACAAGCTATAAATAGTACGTACTCTGTGCATATATCACCCTACTTTTTGCGTGTATCCCCCTATTGTATGGTTACTTCTGATGAAGTGTACTCGACAGAAAACAAAACGTCAGGCAAATAAACGCCTTATTCCAGCGATCCAATCTTATACTTCTGAATACTTTGGTTAAACAAAAACAAAGGTAAACTGAGTACTTGATATTAAAAGTACACCAGCAAACCTGGGGTCAGAATAAGCATTTGTATGCTTTCAGTGATATGTTCGCCTCAACAAGTGTTCTCCAGAGAGCACGGTTGGCGTTCTGGTAGCGAAAACTAAGCCGGCTTCGCAGCGTAATCAGACTCCAGTGTCTGGTGTGGCTTGTCGGGATCAGAGCTAATTCATCCTTGGCACAGGTCGGTCGGTCGGTCAGAGTTTTGAAGTGTTTTTTTTTTTGTTGCTCCAGACATTATTATCATACAGACGTCAGGGTGCGTACACAGGCCAAGGCCTTTCCACTCTGCCGGAAAAGTAATCGGTTCTAAAAATATTTTGCCTGTCTGCACCTTGTCAAAACTGCATGGATCCCGAGGGCCCACAGTAGACACTTAAGCCTGGTTGCGCTGGATAGCTAGTTTAGCGGTACAGTACTCCCTCTCTTTTCCAAAGTTCATTTTTTCAACGCCTTTATTGTTCAGCCAATCATGAAGATAATCAGTCGTGGTGGAATTAATATTCGGGCCGATTTGACGTAAAGCTTGCCAGTATTCAAACAAACCTGACTGTAACCTATCACCTGAAAAGTCAAGGTCCCCATCTGTGTTTGTCATACTCCAACCTCAAGTCACCGCTTGTAATCTTTGGACGAAGGCTTTTATCGCCGTCTCCCCGCTCAGGTTTCTAATGCCTGGACGGTGAATTTTCCCGTACGGGCTGCTAGCAGGGTAAATTTGGGCTGGCAGAAACAGCAGCCTGTCGGTGAGAGCACTCATGCCCTTTCCAGGCATCCAGACAGTCGCCAGACAGAATTATTACACAGACATCGGAACGCCTGCGTGCCAGATTATTTCAAGTCTGGCGGAGGAGTCATCAACACTGCACACAGAGAAGCTGGTTTAGTGTTACGCAACTAGGTCGCCAACATTGCTCGTGGGAGAAGATGCCTTTAAGCGATCCGATTGCCGAAGGTATAAGACTGCTCCTGGTTTAACCAACCTCTTCCTCTCACCGTTTTCTGGATTAGCTTATTTTTTAATGCTTACAGCTACAAGCGAAATTATTCACGGAAATCAATATTTAGCCCGCTTTCAAGTTACGCTTGACAGCATTGAATGATAAATATTACCGGTTGTTCGTTTAAAGGTCGGGTTTTGAGTTGTGTTTGTCTTCTGCCAGGGCTGGTAAGCTTTGGACGAAACCTCTTCCAGTATCCCTCCCCCCCACGTCTCAAAAGCGAAAGCTTTTTTAGGAAATTATTTTCAGTAGTGGTGGTCCATGATTCGGTGTTGTTCTGCAGGGAGCTCGGGAAAATGGTGTGTACCTACGCTATTTACTTGGCTTCCTAGAAAACGTTGGGTACGCAAAAAAGATACCCTACGAAACTCCCAAACGATACGTACTCGCAGATTATTGAAATTTCTGGCAATATGGAAAATCGTCGGTTTATAGGTCTCAAAATAGACCTTAGAGTAAGGGTTCCTTGAAAATATCAGCAAAGTATCAAAAGCACCAGAATTTTGTAATACGGAACCGATGATAATAGGGTTTATATAAGCAGAGGAGGAAAGGAAAATAAATAGCAAATAAAGCGCATAAGTGTGAGCATGTGCGGCCACTTGATTTGCGAACAAACAAACACGAAATAAAGTGGTGGAGTGTCAGTAAATGCGTTAATTTATAAAGCAAAGGAGGGCGGTAGCAACCCTTTTGAAAGTTAAATGAAGTTAACGTTAAAGAAATAAGTAGTTAGTCACGTAAATTTAAGTGTGGTAATTTTTATAAGGACTTCTTGCCAACGTCAGATTTTAATTCCTCCAAAATGGCGCTAGAGAAGTGTGCAGATGATCATATTATGGTGGTTTTATTTAAACCAACTGCCGTGGGCATATATGAGATCTGCCATGTAAATAGAATGGAAAAAATTGTGGTTGATTTTCACAAGTACGCCTGTGATCACTTTTATCTGACTTCAATTAGCATCCCTTTCACAGCGGTTTAAGTAAGTGAAAACCCAGCAACTGTGATCTGCAGGCCCGGCTCCTTAGGAGAGGAGAAGCCATGAGATTTCAGAGTGGTAGAAACAGCTTATTTTGTAGGAACTGGAAGGCAGGCATCCCAAGAAATGTAACTTTAAGGAAAGGCGTCCTTTTGGAAAATCAAGAAATTAATTCAGTTAACTTTTGACACTGGGTCCCCAGGTCGTCGTCAGACTTGAGACAAATGTGCAAAGATCAGTTAACATTTCAACGTGCTTATACAGTAATAAAGTCGTCTAGTGTGGGCAAATATATAACTGTATAAGCACTTCCAAATATGAACTGCTCTTTGCACATTTTTCTCAAGTGTGCTGATGACCTGGGGATCCAGCGTTGAAAATTTTCTCAATAAATTTCCTCATTTTTCCAAAGGACGCCTTTTGTTGAACTTACAGTTTATTCTGTACATGAGGAAGTGGAGAATAGGTAGAAAAAAGTTGGTTATCGGACTTCACATCTATTCGCTAGGAAGCCTCATTCTATTTGAAATCAGTACGGGAATTTTCACTAGCACCTAGAGCGCCCTTTTTGTAAGTCATCCTTGAAAGGTGATTGGTCAAACCAGGGGAAATGCGGAGGTGTGTGCGCACGTTAGCAGCAGTGCACTTTCCCAGTGTGAGCGGAGTGAGTTACCACATCCCGACACACGGAGCCTTGGTGTGCGCAGGGGCACTAGCCTCGATAGCTTCGGGCGTAATCAGGTAAATTTGTGCGCGGAACTTCACGTAAAGTAACCAGTTGGGTTGTTACCCCCAGTGGACGACGACTTAACCCCATGTTAGCACATACTGTACATATACTGATCGGTGATCATGATGACACCTTCTACGCGCCGGGTTACGATGAGATGCTGAAGTAGGTTCAGCGGACGCTGCGTAGGCCTCACTGTAATCGAATGTGCATGGGAGAATCATTTAGCTGGTGCGCTAGTTGAGGCAAAGTTTGGCAGGCAAACTTTCGGAGCGGAGGGTGTGGTTTTAAAAGTCGCCGGGTGGAGATCAAAACTGCTAAAATCCATTTATTTTAGCGTTCTCCTAATTGCATGGAAACTTTATGCATCGTCTGGACTATGCGTTCTGAGCCAACTCCGAGTGCACTCGTACTAACAGCCGCTTTCAAGTGCGTAAGCACCAGTTTGCCATCCAACCCTCAAGGCTCACTCACACAGTATCCTACTGCGAGGACTACCACGCTCACATGCGGTCCTCAAAAGGGCGGTCGTACAATTCCTCTGTCCCGTTCCTTTTTTCCCCTACGTAACCGGGCCTGAATATCCCAGCGACAAGGCTCTTACCTATTAATTCAAGCTACTGTAATAGGGTTGTGAAAGAAATTATTGCACGAAAGAGTTACACTTGGTATCTTTCCTAAACGGTGGTCGATAACTTATCGAAATCTGGTGCCCTAGTAGTTGAGTTTGGAGTTTGTCTAGAAGTTTGGGTGAACTTTCACTTATACTTGCAGCAGACGTATGATATTTAGACGATGCAGAACA
>JAYGXS010000002.1:2093803-2106623 GCA_036362985.1 Ligula intestinalis | reverse complement strand
AAACGTCAGGACATTAAATCCTTGGTTCCTGTGATCGCCTTGCCTTCTCATATATATATATATATATATTGTAATCGACTTTGATTTCAAGCTTAAAGTCCATTTATTGTCACCGTTTGGCAGAAAAACAGCCGTCAAAGAATGAACTTTGTATAGCATTTTAGAAAACGATCGTCTGGCATATAAACACTGGGAAGTTTCCGAAAAGCATGCCTTGAATCGCATGCGAAATATAGATGCCAAAACCCTACCACAGACAAAAGTGCTAACTATGACTGCGTAAGCACAGTTGGCAGTGCATCATTGCATTTTAGTTTGCCTCAAATTTGGCGGGAGTCTAGCGTCCCACCTGATAGATCGAAGACCGCCACAAGGGACGACCTACAGTGCGTGCGCGCTTTACCAGTGAATTGTATGCAGATGCGCTTATTTTTAAACGAACTTGCACGACCCCGTTAACGGTTTTTGTGATGCCGTCACGAAAGTGGTTGCAGCGTGGAATGCTCTTCCAAAAGAGGTTTTCCTCTCCACCTGTGTGGACACATTAAAGAACAAACTGGACATGTACCAAACATTCTGTTCTCACGAGGAGCGTCACAATACTTAGTATACTACTCATACTAAGCAAGTAGTCATATTTTATTACTAGCTTTCGCTCCTCACTTGCAAGCATGCAATTCGACTATTTTTTTATTTTTTTAGATATTCACACATTCTTGGCCACCCTGTTACCACGAGCTAGCTCAAAGGCCTTTCTTGACGCTGTCATGACACCGAGTGCTGGCGGTCATGTGAAGCATGTGAGAGTGCGATAGATGCAGTGCAAGTACATTATCACTTACCAAAACTAACTCACGCGCAGGCCAACACAGTTGCCTTGAACTTTCTGAAGCACGTAGTGAACATCTTCGTACCCGAGGACCGAACTAGTGAGTGAGATGGACTTTCGTAACGTCCTTACCACTATGTACATTTAGTGGACAATCTCATGCAATAAGTTCAAAAACGCAATTAAACCCATTTTGTGGGAATTCAGCTTACGCGGCGTGCCCCCAAACTAATATAGCAGTAAAATTAGAAATATTAGTAAAAAAGTCAGAGTTTGGTTGAGAAATTACGATTTACTAGCATATAAAAATGTAATTTTAACAAAAATCTGCAAAATCAAGAAATGGTAATCTGAAAATGTACTAGTGCAATGTGAAATAAAAGTGTGTTTAAGATATGGGAATGAAAAAGAATGACAAGGTTATTTATAATAACATTTAAACATTTAAACAATAACATTTAAACTTGCAATAAATGTGTAAGAAATGGATGCAGTCATCTTAGGTAGAGTTGTTTCCAAATTTTGAATCTTCGGACATATTTTCGTTTTAAATGAACGAAAAGATCCTTGCGTGCTTTGTATCAATTTATATTGACAATTGCAAAAAGATTTTCCATGGAAATCACATCCCGGCTGTTGGGCGGAATAAAAATACTTTGACTGCCACACACGGATAGGCTGACTGTTAACTAAAATGTTAAATTACGGTTGTACTTGTAATCAAATTCATGCCATCTTGTGTATATGATAAGAAATGTCCGTTTTTCACATTAAAAAAAATTATTTGGAGAATTCGAGTGCGACGAGCAGCAAACTGTTTCGCAAATGCTGCTGAACACTGTACGAATGTCATAGTTTTGCTTTGTTTGTCCATAAATACCGATTTCGTTCAACCTATTTACCGAAAACTTAGAAATAAGAAATATCTTAAAGGCATTTACCTAAATAATGAGTTTTTGAACATTCCTTCTTTGACAGCTGCCTGTGTAGGTCAGACTTTGGAATCACCCAAACATGTCAACTCATTTCCGAGAAAAAATTAATTTCCACAACAAAAGCCAAAAATGAATACGACTAAGATCAATTAAAAAACTTTGTAGAACAAGTTATCTCCTTAAAAAGCGCTTTAGTTCGATATTTCGAAGTCGAATATCGGTGAACGATACGTTTTTCGAAGTTAAAGTCAAGATCAAAATGGCATATTTTGACCGGTTTTTGACTCCCCTAAAACTGAGAGAAAACATTTTGCTGGAAATGAAGGAACTAACATTTCTACTTAAACCACAGCAGTTTTCAATACGTTCTTTTACTGCAGGGCAGTGGTCTTTGATTTTTATTGGACAACAGAGTGACCCCAAAATATCCTCTAATATCCTTTAACATGGTAATCTTCTACTTCTTCCGTTTGGATTTTTGATATTTAATGATTTCTGTCTATATTTTGAAACCATTTGGACGGACTTAGTTTACGATGTTAATTAGAAAACATATGAGATTACAAGGTAGTCCATCTAAAGTCAAATAGGCCTACTAATTTTGGCGAAGTAAAAGACATTTTTGTGTCTTGTAAGTTTATTACTGATCTTTGGGCACCAAACACAACACATTTGTTAACTAGATTCATCAACTTTTTCTCGACTCTAGTCCTGCATCTCGTAAGTACACTTACCTCAATTTTATGGATGCAAAGCAAAATTTTCTCTGTAGTGAACAAATATAATTAAAATTCTATGCTCTTTGTGAATGTTTTTTTTATAATTCAGCACGAATATATATTAATCTTTTCTCCGCAATGCTTAATAGCATAGGAAATCCCTTAATAATCAACAAACGTTGAATTGCCAATAGAAGCGAATATTCGAGTCCCAGGAAGCAGTTCAGAAGACGAAGATGCGATCACTGGAACAAGAGTTTTATTTGCCTGACGTTTCGGCCATTCGCGAATGGCCGAGCATGCAGCGGCGGTGAGGAAGAAAGACGCCAACTCCCAGGTTGCAGCTCACTCAACGGGACCCGACCATATTTTCAAGTTTGCCGAGGCCGAAATCCTCGCAAGAGGGGACAACCGCGTGAGCCGCGAGCTGCTCGAGTCATGGTTTTCAGGCCCCCAGTCCATCAACAAGCGCAACGATTTGGCGTTCCCCTACGGTGTACTGAGACATTTCCTGAGCACGAGAATCAGTCACATGGGAAGTACTGGGTGCAACAACAACTCCGACGACAGCGGGCATAATTGTCGCGCAATTACCACACCCGCATCCGACGCGGACAAGAACGCTGTGGCAATTAATGACAAATCACCGCACCAATTAAGACCTCAAGCGGTGACTACAAGAACTGACAATTACAGTAGGCATGCCGATGACCGCTGTGAACTATAAATACCGTGCAATCTGTACATGTATCACCCCTTATCTGCGCATGCCTCAGACTTGTTTACGATTACCTATGACTAAGGATTCCCGACGGAATCCGAAACGTCAGGCAAATAAAACTCTTGTTCCAGTGATCGCATCTTCGTCTTCTAAACGTTGAATTTCGCCCATTTCTGTCTATATTTTCTCAAAGTATACTGACCTGAACGGAATTTAATTCTAGTAAAAAGCATTTTGCGCCTCAAACCACCCCAATGAACTTAATAAACGACCTCAAGTTTGTGTTAAATCCCTCAATCTCCAACCTTGCATCAGATATGTGACCTACTGTATCTCCCTTTTCCCTGGTTTCGAGGACAAAAAATTGTCAAACCGACCACACGTGTGTGCGGACGCAGCGGCTGAAAAATTGAAACAAGCCATCTATGCTTGCATCATACGAAGATGGTCTTCGTAATAGAGGTCAGACATGTAGCATTACGTGCGCTCTAGTACACCAAGAACGTGTCAGCGATGGCCGAGCGTATTGTTTTAGAACAAGGTATTGAATTGTACACCAACCTAATGTAACGATGCACAGCAGATTCATAAAAGTTGAAAGCTGATTAAATACTGGTAAGCAGTCGGATGAAATGTAGCGCATTCCCTGCCAAGACCGTTCTCCCACCTACACAGGACAGACTAGACCCATGACTGGACCACGCATAAGCTGATTATAAAATAGATGTATGAATTTTCACAAGTGGCTGCTAACATCTACGAAAGGGGTTAGTATTTTTTTTCATCGCAATAACCAAAATCGCAGTAGCAAGGCATGCCGGGATTTGATTAATGTCTGTGCTTGGGAACGCAGTCAATCGATCGATTGATCTGCCGCCGGCATACAGAGCTCTACGGAGTCATCTCCGAAATAGCGCTACTTACGTGCTTTTGGCTCCTACGCCCTATAACTGTTGCTTGTTTTGTTGCTGCTTTTGGCTCTGGCGATGAACTCCAGTAGGAGTTCGAAACCACAGATGAATAGGGACGTGATTCTGGCGAGTGAGCAGCCTTCGTCCTCGTTTGTTATACCATCTGTGCTTGAAAAACACGAATAAGGTCCCCAGCACTCAAACTTGTATCGTACAGTGGCATGAAATCGGTGCGGTGCATTAGTTTAGCAATGAAGAATGAAAAAAGCCTTTTTACAGTATTCTAACATCATGTGGAAATATTCACAGGTCACATTTTGACAGCCAAACAGGCGTCCTGGAACTTACCTTGAAAATTTTTATGGACAAACGTTTGATTGCAGTAGGGAGGTTTTCAGATGAAATTTAGGCATGTGACAGTCTGCCGCTGCCGACTATTGCTGTCCGCCTTTGTGCGCAGTGCATTTGGCAACCGGTGTGAGAAGTCGTACGATTCCCTGTTGGGCCGTAGCAAACCCTGCGCAAGTTCCAGCTAATCGATGAGCGCCTGTCCAACGGATCGGCTGCACTTTCACACTAAGCCCATTCCGCAGTCTAGGCAACACAATTTGCCGGACTGACACGACGTGCAGATTTTAGCTTTTACTGTCTATTTTCTGGCAGTAAACTTCTGTTCACCAACCCCGTCTTGATTGAGTTGTGATTTGCGGGATCCTTCGGTTTTTTGACACTTCTTCTTGCGACATCCACCTTTTAAGTTGTAATTTTGTGCACTCTCATACACTTAGAAGACATGGCATTAAGGTTTTAAGTCTACTCTGTTAGTGTATGCCACGAGTTCCAGAGGCGGGCGACAAACATGGCTAAAGGTCTGGGAACACTGTCCTATGAAAGCGTACTGTCAACCCTCAACCTATTTCCCCTTACCTACAGGCAACTACGATGGGACCTCATACTTTCCTTCCGCACTATGAATGGCCCGGATTTTCACTTTGTTCCCGATTATATTTTTACGCAGGCTAACATGCCTACTTTGCCATACTACTCCTCGGGAAAGCAAGGATCGATGGACGTAAATTTTTCTTCAGCTGTAGAATGGTTCCAGCGCGGAGCGTTCTTCCTGAAGAGGTTATCCGCTCCACCTATGTGAATACGTTTAATAACAAAGTGGGCATACACCAATTACCTTAGTAACCAGCTATAAGCTAACCAACGAGGAAGACCACTTCAGATACTTATTATACTACTCGTTCTAAACGAGTAGTCGTGTATTATTACTATATTCCGCTCTTCCCATGCAAGCATGCATTGGAGGAATATTTTTCCATTTTTCATTTCTATCCATGCATTTTTTGGCTTTTGTTGCTACAAATAGGGAGCTCAATGCGTTCGCCTGTATTTCCTTCAATAAACTGATTCTGATACATATTATAAAATACTTTTTCTGTGTTCTGCGCAACTCCCCTATTTTACAGCGTACGAAGAGGTCCCAGGAGTCGATAGCGTAATTTTGTCAGAACCTCTATGTTGTGGAGGACACAAAACGATCACGGTAGTGAGTAATATTTGGGATGACACCTTCAGTGGGTCTTCTAAGCATTTTGGGCCGGGAAAGCAGTGAAATCTGAAGTTTCAAGGCACTTTTTCGATAGTGGCTGAGCGTTTTCATGCATAAGTGGCTAAGGGTCAGCTGATTGGGCAGAAGACGATTAGATCCCTGGGACAAAACTTTCGTTTGTCAGACATTTCGATATCATTCGCTGATTCGTTATCAGCAAAAAGCTATAGCAGTAGCGGGTAACATATGCCCTGGAGTTTGCAGTTTTTATGGGACCTAGTCATTTCCGCAAACATATAACGACAATCAACGAAAATTACGCTTTTTTTGTGTTGGTTGCTTGATTTCCAGTATCTTGACTCTGACGTTTTGAACTTTCATTACAAGTGGTGCACTCGGACATGATGAATGTTCAGCCATCTCCCTCTCCGGTGTTGGCATAAGACGACGCGGTGGCTTTTGCGTTTCCCGAGCGTCAACTTGCTTTGGCCAAATTGAGTCCTTGTACCGATTATGGATTGGAAAAATCATTGCACTTGTTAATGGGTTGGGGGCCCCTGAACCGTGAATCAAGTGGCTGGGTCCCATTGGACGAGCCACAATTTGAGCATTAACATCATTTCACGGCAATGCCGTCGCGTGTTCGGCAATTCGCGTCTTGAGAAGTCTGCCAGTTTATCCGACCTATTTACTTTCCCCTCAACTACATCAGATCCTGTAGACGAATCTGAGCGTTTTTTGTCATGGCAGTAGGTCTTTCTGTTTCATTATTTGACGCCTTACAGTTGCCTCCAGCCTCTGTATGATTCCAACTCCAAGTGCTGCGAGAAGGTGGCCAACGGCCTATTAAACTTTTTTGATGTACGGAACAGCTCACCAAATTGTGGGGTCAGTGCAATTTTGTTGTCCATCTCGTTTGCGCAAGCACCGGTTGACGAAGTTACGCGGATAGCCATTTCCTCTGAAAGTCTATCGAAGCCATTGAATTTCGGCAACATTGTCTTCTGGTTCGCCGCAAAGCGTCTCAACACGCCGATAAATCGTCCTTACGCAAGAGCGTTTGTGGCCGATTGGATGGTTGCTGTTGTAATTGAGTACTTAAATCATGCTTGTTGCTCTCCTGAATACTTTATCCTTTAGGCCACCACAATCTTCGCGACACATGACGACATAAAGGAAGGCCAGCTGGTTGTTCTCTTCCTCCTCCATCGTAAATGGTATGTGCGGGAAGACAACTGTTGAGGCGTTCTTTGAACGTGAGCACATGATTCCGTTCGATGACGACGGGGGTGGTATCCGCATACCACGCCAAGACCAGCGACTCCAACCATTGAAGGACCGACTCAGCTATGAGTTCCGAACCCGGTGAAGCCATTGGTGTCCCCTTCACCTGCTTATAGATTGTTCCTTCACACGTGTACTACGTCCTGAGACAGGATTTCAGGATCTGTAGCATTTGTGTATGTCGGAGGGAATTCTTCACCTCATCCTATTCGCTTTGAAAGGGTAATTTGACTGCCATATCCCGAGGGATAGAAGTAAAAAGGGACTTGACATCAACCGGCAGGAAATTTATCCCTTTAAGTTTTTCCAAGAGCGTGTTCAGCCGATCTGCTTCATGCGGGAGGCATTTTTTCAGGTAATTACCTCGATTTTTCGATGGAAAAGCACTTATGGAACTCGTAATTCTTCAAAGCTTTACGCAGTTCATTGACTTCGCGCTGCCTCCTTGTCACTATGGTAACTGCAACTTTCGCGTCGGCAGTCGCCTGTACTGCACCTGTGGTCCTAGGCTACGCGGAATGTGAACGTTCTTCCTCATAACGACCTAAAACCCACTGCTGACGACCGTGGTGGTCTCCTCTGTTTTCGTCCCCTTATCGGCAGACGCAGCAACCAGCAAGAGCGTATCATGGTCACATCTCCGGCCCATCGGAATGTTTAAGTGACTCTGCGGTCTCCTCGGTTTGTGACCCTTAGGATATAGATATTAAACGCGAGGGGTACACCTAGCTTGCCGCAACCGGTGTCAGCAGCATGCCAGGCCTATTTTGCACATACTTTCCTCCCAAGAGTAATAGTTTTTTTCCCTAAAAACCCCACAAATGGCATTCTATCTTTTGAATTCTGAGCCATGCCTTAGGAGTTGTTTTCACTGTCTGTCAGAGAGGGTTGACTTCTATTTTAAAACGACGATATGTTGGTGGGTATGCATTTATCTGCCAACACTACTAAACGCTCCCGCTGCCTATGTGATTGTTCACGGAGAGCAGCATTGATCAACTTTGCATTTATTTTTCCAGAACACTAAACAATGACGAGGCCGTTCGGGCCTAAAATATAAAATTTATTTATTGAAACCCTCGATGCATTGCGCAAAAGTAGCTAAGTCTGCGATGTTCACCCTGTACATTGTCAAACGGGCTTTCTGCACCTTTGATAAAGACTGCTTCGCTAAGGTCTTTGGAACATTTGTACAACCAAAACTGGAGTTTGCTATCCAAGCACTGAAACCCTGGATCGCAAAAGACCTTTGTTTCCTCGAGAAAGTACAAAGGCGTGCAACTAAGCTTGTGGCTGGACAGGGATCATTACCCTAAGAAACACGTTTAGCTAACCTCGACCTCTTTCCTTTAAGTTACAGGCAGCTACGCGGTGATCTGATACAAACATTTCGTATAATGCGCGGTCAGGACTGCTGTCTACTGCCGGGCGAGCTCTTCGAGTTACCTACAACCACGAACTTAAGGAGACATCCGTTCAAACTACGCGTAACAGGGGCCAGACTAGACCTACGAAAGTTCTTCTTTTATAATAGGGTGGTTGAAGCTTGGAATGCTCTGCCCCTGGATGTTATTATGTCCACTTCCGTAGAAGTCTTTAAAAAAAGCTAGACTGCTATAGTAATGCTCAGTCTAACACCAGTTGACCGCTGAAGGCTTAATACAGACAAGGAAATATATTATTTCATAAAGTATTACTTGCTTCGTTTGAGTAACATTTAATTCAAGAAGTCAAGATAGGCGAACGAGCGTTTTCGATTAATTCATCATCAGGCGTGTACAATAGTATAAAGGGGGTAGAGTTAGCGAAAGTTTAAGCAACCAATCAGCGGTATTTGAGGGGGGAAAGAGCAATGTTTAAGAGATCAAAGGGGAACAGGGGGAGAGGCGCAACGTGTCTCATAATTAGTTCATGTCAACTGGTCGCTATTTTGCTATTGTCTGCTCATCATCCACCGGTATGCTTAAAAAGGTGTGCTGACGCATGGTGAGTTTGAGCTTGTTCTCCTGCAGCTGGTTCATGTCAACTGGTCGCGGCATTTTGACACCAGTTGTTATTGTCTGCTCATCATCTACCGGTATGCTAGAAGGTGTGCTGACGCATGGTGAGTTTGAGCTTGATGATGATGATGAGAACTTTATTTTGATGGAAATATAAAAATTTTTAGCAAAAAATGGCTCCATTCGCGGAGAGCAAGAACTAAAATAAATTAAGGGATCCAAAAACTCAAGAGTAAACGGTCAAAGATCACAAAAACTCAAAGTAAGAAGTCGACACGGTTACCACATCAGTTATGGAGTCAGGTCGGCCTTCAGCTTCTCAATTTCAGTTTCTTCACACGTGAGGAAGCGTGCTAAGAATGAGAGCATCGAGTTCTGGTAGGCTGATGTACGACATGTCATATGTCGGAAGTTTCGGCGCGTCGTACGAGAAGACTTCGCAGCCATTAGTTCGGAGTGAAGAGGGTGAGCGTCATCACTAAGAATACGGTCTGCGAAATTCTTGACCGATTTGAAATTTCGCTCAGTTATAAGGTCAGCTAAAAAAGCATAGGAATAGCCGGCAGCTGAAGAGAGCATGCGGAGAATAAGTTTAATAATAAGCAATTCTTTCTTGAGTTGTGCTGGAAAAGTAACTGGAGAGCAATAAAGAATGAGAGGGAGGATACAAGCGTCTATAAAACGCCAGATGAGGGCTTGCGAAGTACGATGTGAACGCAAATATAACACATAAGCCCACTTTCGGTTTTGAAGCGTGCCAGCAACTGTCTTGCCAAACACTCTCCACAGCTCAATTCTCTCCTCACCTGCCGCTGTTTCTTATGCCATTCAAAGACACCTCTCTGGTGATCATTCTCGGGCTCAGGAGAATCCATTAACAATTTGCAAACGAGATTTTCCTCAATTTTCACACGCGCGGCCCAACGAACTTGGATCTCGATCTTCACAGAGTCATCCTTTGGCAAGTCGACTGCTTGACTTCTGCCGGCTAGGACTGTGAAGGATCTTAGTGAGTTGTATCATTTCTTAAATTCATCGCCCTCCATATACCGGTTTTGACCATTTTTCCATTAGAATAGTCTAGTAAATCACATAATAGCAGTTAGCTTACCTTCGAAAGTTTTCCATTGTGTATTTGCCAAGACGTTTTGTATATTTGTAGTGATATAGCTTCTACAAACTGCTTAAAAATCTGGGCTTGCATACGACAGCAATGGCGTCTTTTTAGTCGTCTGAATCAGAAAAAAAGGACTTAACATTTGTGCACCGTTGCTGGTTTACGAAGACATCCACTACACCATCTCTGCCGCTGGTTAAGGATTTTCCGTCAAAACGATAGACGTAAAAGCACTGTGGGGTGATGAGTTTCGACTCAATTTCGCTGTTAAGACAAGTTTCTTGCAGGCAGATGACTGCAGAGTTCTTATGTTCTCTTTTCAACATGAGTTCCGATAATTTGACACTCTTTTTAAACAGGGATCTGCAGGGCTTTCGAATTTGAGCCACCCATTTTTTGCTCTCCATTCATGCGGGAATTTATTATCCTATACCATCCTTCCTAATCCTCTGCTTTGTTGGTCAGCATTCGTGATCATGAGGTCATTGCTACAGTACACTGCTACCTTTTTAAATGCACGAAAACAAGTTATCTTATCTACAACACATCAACATTCCAACATTTGTCAAATCAGGCCAATTTGTCGCATTTGCAATTCAAATTCTTCGACAATTTTCCACACCACACGAAAAAGAACACACAGATCAGATTGGCAACAAGGCAACAAACGTAAGCCTCTACAAGAATTGTCACTTCCAGGTTTCATGTCGACAAATTGCAGATCCCTGCTTCACAAAAGTGTCGAATTATCGGAACTAATGTTGAAAAGAGAACATAAGAACTCTGCAGTCATCTGTCTGCAAGAAACTTGGCTTAACAGCAAAACTGAGTCGGAACTCATCACCCTACAATATTTTTACGCCTATCGTTCGGACAGAAAATGCTTAACCAGTGGCAAAGGTGGTGGAGTGGCTGTCTTTGTAAACCAGCAATGGTGCACAAATTGTAAGTCCATATTCTCTTATTCAAACTACTTAATCGACGCCATTGCTGTAGTAAGCAAGCCCAGATTTTCAAGCAAATCTAAAGGCATCATTTTTTTTCAGTATTTAAATTCCTTTCTCTACATGACAACGTGCTTTAGGCACCTTTTTCGATTTTCTTTCCCATAAACTTGCTGCACTGTCTTGCGAGCATGTCAATATTTTACGCGGTGATTTGAACTGTGTAAATCTTCGTCCTCTTACACTGTTAGGTTAAGACGATTAAGTTTCCTTCAACACTTGTGCCGACGCCCCTCTGGATCACATATTGACCAACCATCCCAAACTTTTTGTCGTCAAAAATAGAGCACCGTGGGCAGGCTCAGATCATTCTGTGTTATTGGGCTTGCCAACCATCTATCGTAGCTCTAACAACGGGCTGTTAGTAATTCCCGAGAGGAAACTAAGGGTACGAGACACCTCCCCACATAATATTTCTTTGCTCCAGACCATCATATCTGGCAATATTTCAACCCTTGTAGATTACTCAGATGTTGAATCATGCTGTAGACATCTCACTTCTTTTTGAAACAACATTTTTAACGTCTGCTGTCCTCTTGACACTATCATGGTAAGACTTGACAGAATATCTTCTTCCCACCTAAAAACTTGGAGACGTCAGAAGGAATTGCTCTATAAACTAGGTCTGCGAGATAGACTAAAGGATCTGAACGTCCATATAAAGCATGAGATTTCCAGGCTGAATGACCTTTTTGTTAGTCAGCTTTTTACTTCTTCTACATCTTCCGCTCCTCTAACTTCCTCCGAAATATGGAAGAGTCTCAAACGTCTCACTGGTCAATGCAATACACTGGCACATGTTGATGCTGACCTAGACAGCTTAAACTCAAACTTCATCCACACTCCAACCGACTCCTATCTCCCGACAAATGATATTTCCTTATCACCAAATGATTTCTCTCCAGTGTCCGTGGAAACAGTTATGAAACACCTCAACACCTAAGCAAGGTTAAACATACAACAGCTTCTGTCTTGGCACATCTTATTAATTTATCTTTCATGGAGTCAAAGATTCCTGGTGGCTGGCGTTCGGTCAAAATCACTCCTATCTCAAAAAAAAACCCACTTAAATGGGTCCTAAATCCTTTCGTTCAATTGCTTGCTCTTCTGCACTCCTCAAACTTACAGAACAAGCAGCTTTGGACATCATTAAGCCTTTTTAATCTAATTGTTGTGATCCCTTGCAGTTTGTGTATGAGGCTAGGCGTAGTACACTAGATACTGTTGCTTTGGTAGTCCACTCTGCTCTTAGAGACTTGGACAAGGGATGTTGTTCATACGCATGTGCCTCTCTTGACTACTCCTCAGCCTTCAACCTAATCCCGCGAAATCTTGTTCTTAATAAAAACCTCTGCATGCGGCTCTCATGGCTGGGCCGTCTCTTGGCTTGGGGACTATTTTACTTCCCGCACCCAATTCGTTCAGAGCGGGAAGCGAAAATCCACGATCCTTCCCAACAAATGTGAAGTTCTGCAGGGGTCTATATTATCCCTTCATCTTTTTTCCCTCCTTACTTATGACCTACGATCTCCAAACGAATGTTTGTTTGTCAAATATGCTGACGACATGGTTGTCGGCCATCCTCTTTAAAGCCAGACCCATCTTCAAACACTGAAGGATGGATTGGACCATGTCACAGCATGGTCGTCAGAAAATGGCCTTTTACTTAATGAGCGGTAGTCAATCCAGAATATCTTCAGGCTGCGACCCTCCTCCAGTCCCGAAAACATCGACTTTCTGCC